>JAEQBH010009220.1:0-162899 GCA_016808115.1 Tetrastigma voinierianum
CATTCTCTAGCCGGGACACGCTTAGTCTAATCCTAGTAGCGGTCGCAGGTAACTCATAGCCCCTAACATTTCTCGACCAGAGGAACCAATGGTCTCGTCAATTACCCGATCTCTCCCGTGACTATCTGAGGATGATGCACCCTAAACCTTTGGATGTTACCAGACTCCCTAACTACCGCTACGCCAGCTTGTGCAATACACGTAATACCTACAAATTTCAACAAAGGTCCGCTTTATCAAATACCGGTGGTGTCTAATCCGCACTGCGGACGCCCTCTACGTCCTCGCCCTCGACTAACCATCTAACATTTCCAATGGCAACAAGAATCATTTAATTTTCTTTACTCGCCTAACTAGAAATGCACATGCCAATTACTAATAGACTTGACAACCATGAACTCCGACCTGCTTCATTTCCTTAAGTAAAGTAAATTCCAACCACTCAATTTATTTATTTCAATAAGGTTCTAAGCTTTCTTGCTCATATTTCCAAGATTCAAATCCCTTAAGGTCATAGTTCCTAACCTTAGCATTCACCCTTTTTCCTATACACATTACACCATGCATATAATTTCCTACGCAACAACCGCGCAATCACAATTTCAAATGGTAGTTAAATACAATACAGTATCTCTAAGGCATAAGCATAGCCCTAAGACACTAATCATACACAAAATCAGTGTATATATATCAGAATCCTGCATTTATAAATGTCTGAAGACCCTTTATCCACATGTAAAAAATCCAATTTTATCAACAAAAATTTATTTTGAAATTTTCATTTTTCAAAATTTTGTCCTATTTTATTTGATTTTTGTTTATTTATTTAATTTAATTTTTTTCAAAATTTTGCGTGAAACGGTGTTCATTTCGTGACTCGAAACGATGCGAGTCAGCGAGTAAAAAGTGAGTCGGGTGCACGAGCACTGGCGGCGGTGACCCGGCCCGGCCGCGCCGAGCTGCGCGCGAGGCACGCGGGGCACGCCTGGCGCGGCGCATGGCCGCCGCGTGCGGCGGTATCGCATGGCGCCACAGCGCGTCGCGGCGGCCCTCGGCGGGTGTCTGGCCCACCGTCGCGCCGCTTCGCCCGGCGCGGCGGCGCCAGCGAACTGGCGCTCCTGCGCCGCGCTGCTCTCTGCGCCGCGCCTTGCCGCTCGCTGGCGTGCGCCCTCTGCCGCCGATGTCGTGGCGCCCAGCGGCCATGTCGCGACCTTGTGTCGCGACACGATCCAGACCCACGCACTGGCGTCACAATAAAGTGTATTGTATTGTCTGATTCATTGACCACCTTTACTTGTCTACGATGGCGTAGTGATTGCGATGCAGTTCAGCTCTCCAGTAAGCCTCAACTTTTGCAATACAATAGTTGTATTGCAATACCATTACAGTCCTCTATTTGCCTCGGTGTATTGCAATACACTCTGCTAGGCTGCCGGCCCCTTTATATTACAACTCTGATCAAATCTTGCAATACAATTTGGGCGTGGCAATAGTGCACAATTTTTTTTCATTTTTCATTTGTTCCGATACTTTGGGAAAAATATAAAAATATATACATCTATTTTTTTTTCATTTTCTATAATACTCAAATAAATTTATAAAAAAATATTTTACTCCATTTTCTTCAATTTTACAACTTGTAAAACCTTAGAAAATTATTTTCTTCACTACAGACGAATAAATTTATAAAATTTATTTCCTTTATTATTATTATTATTATTATTTCATTTAATTACACCAAAATGGTCGAGAATTTTCCTCAAAATAACCGATATAACACTAACCCTAGCGTTCAACCTCAAATTTATTAAAATTTGATTTCATTATCCAACAACTCAAATAATTTATTAAAATTTATTTCTTATTTTCTTCTTTGTTCCAATTTGCACACTGTAAACTCCCAAAAACAAATTTTCTAACACTTCATTTGTTTTCCTATGTGCTAATCACTAAGCATAAACAATCTCAACACATAACATGAAGTAGCATACCATTCATCAAACATTCTTTAACATTTCATCAAATCACACAAAACACCCCAAGAAAACACGTGCATGCGGTGTCTTTAATTTTTGTCCGTGATTTCCTGGAAGTAATTTCATACCTAAACTGAGCATGGAGCCCACAAGTGGTGATGTTCTTACCTCAAAGACTATGGCCCTAAAGCCCAAATCCCCTCAAGCCCTAGGTAGCGAGTATACATGCTCGATGCAAATTGTGGCGCCCAATTCAGGTCAGTTGACTACCGTCGGCTTAGTGGAATACTAGTGGATGTCGGGTTACCCGGCGCTCACTCATAATCGGCAGTCTCAGCACAATGGGGAGCTCTACCCAAATACAACACCTGTATATAACCTGTCAATATACACAATGACCACACAGGGTCTCATATACAACTATACCAAGTAAAAATGACCTCTTGGGCCTGGTGCCACTCCCGACCATATATCCCGACTGTCAATATAATCCGTAACATGAGTAAAGCGGCCACTTGGGCCCATAACCAATACTCATAAAACATCCCAGCACATATCATAGTTATAAGATTTAATGATCTACTCTTATACAACACATATATTAAAATGAAAAACAATTTAATACATGCAAAACCATCAAAGAATACATTTCGGCTTTCTTCTAAAAACGGCCTCTATGATGAAGCAGTCTCCTACATATGCTCATATTTTCTTAAGAAAATGAAGTGTTCCTCAGATGGGTGAGCTAATGCTCATTAGTGGAATCACCCTAAGTGGGCTACTCTCCACCTAAATCATATGCAATGCTCCAAAGAAATAAACACACATTCAAACGAATGCATGATCCTACTTGAATGTCTAAGCCCGATCATCTCATATCCGAGGTCCTCCCCGACTCCCTCACACCTACCTAAACCACGTGTAGGAACCTTAGTTTTTATTTGTGGACAACACTTCAATATATATATATATATATATCAATTGGGCTGACTTTGACGATTGATATTATGTGTGGACTACCCTCCGATGTATATCAATTGGGCCGACTCCGACGATTGATATTTTTTTTATATGGACTACCCTCCAAAACCATTATTATTTTTAGACAACCCTCCGAAACCATTCTCTCAAGAATCACCTCATGCACTCACTCCTATCGTCCTAGGGTGCTTGATTATATCTGGAATGCATGATGCCAATTCCATTTCAAATTCGATAACACATGCAAATATTCACATAATTTAAATCCTGAGCATGTTATGTAATTTCACATTTCCATACATCAAAATTAGCTCACATGGGCTAATGATCAAACACGAGCGATTCAACTTGAATTACTCGATCAAACACATTATTTCACAAAAATTATTTTGTGAACACTATTCTCGAGAATAGTGAAACCCTCGGTTACTATTCCCGACAAATCACCAATCATAGGTTCACTTTGTGAACCCGGGTTTCGCTGCCATTTCCGGCCTCATACACATCAAAGCATGCATTAACACATAAATGCACAATTAACAACCCAATTCAGCCGTGGATAGTCATGGGCTGCACCATTTGGGTTTCAAAAATTATAACAATTCGGTCCCAAGATTTGGGACCGATCAAACGGCCCCTCACGGCCTCATTCAACTCAAACATTAACAAAGTACTTAAATAAAGAATAAAACCCAAGTAGAGAGAAACCCCTACCTCTCGGAGTTTGACGAAACTTCCTAAAACCGGAGTCCACGCGTAGACCTTTCCGCGTAGAGCAGCTTTCCTTCTTGCTCCGAAGACTTAGGCCAGTGCAGTTTATAGGAAATCTAGAGAGAAATCTAACCTTCTCACTCTAAAAGGAAATCTGCTACCTCTCACATAAAGTCTTCTACTCTTTATGTTCTTTTGCATTTGAGAAGACAAACACTATTCATTGTTGTCTTTTTCTAACAAACAATTCCAAAACCCATTTATGTCATATTTTTCCCAATTTGACATTAGGCACTATCACCGACGTCCATTTCATACTTTCTCTACTCATTGCCACTTATGGCACATGAGTACGTGTTATATATCTGACTTTCGTCACATCGAAAATACGTTTTCACGGCACCCGAACCGATGCCTTGAAAAGCGTGCCAACTCAGGCTATCTCGAGATTCTGCGAAATTCGACGGTGCTCGATGGAGTTTGTAGGGCGATCTGGCGGCAAATCGTTTAATCAGATCTGGGATACAGTGAGCAGTTTTCAAGTAAGATTATTATTTTGCCTTTTTCGAGAAATTGTTCTGGGTCTTGCTATCTCCTACCTTTGCATTATCCTAATTCCCTTTTACACTGGCTTTCCTTCCTTTTACCCTTTATTTGTTTCCTTTTATTCAATTCTTTTGTGTGTGTGTGTGTATATATATATATATATATATATATATATAGAAGTCTCTGCTGCTATGTAATACTCCACTCACTAATTCAACTCAAGAGAATAGTATTATTTTCTTCTCTCATTTCAAATGGTATCAGATCCATGGTTTCTTCTGGAATGAGCCCTCTCTAGCGAACCTTCTTTGTCGGACTTTCTCCATCGAATCTTCTTAGTCGGATCTTCTGCCGTAGATCTTCTCAATCGGATCTTCTCTGATGGATCTTCTCCGACGGATCATCTCAGTCGGATCTTCTCTAAAGGATCATCTAGATCTTATCAAACGAATCTTCTCATCGGACCTTCACTTATGAGTGAATCTTCTGATCGGAATCTTCTCAAGTCGTTTCCTTTCAACGGATCTTCTCTAGTAGATCTTCTTCGATGGATCTTCTCCAGCGAATCTTCTTCGTTGGACCTTCTCCGTCAGATCTTCTCCGTCATATCTTCTTCGGCAGCTCTCAATCCGATCACATCAACTCCATCGTGGAACATCTCCGGTGTCACATTGCCATCAACATCAGACCAGGATTAGTATCTTTATAACAAACTTGGTGCATGTGAGCCTATATGCTCCGACTTTGGGGAGTATTAGAATCATAGAATATTCTATAGATATTTTTGATTTATCTCCTACCTTTTGGGCCGTATCCTCCCTTCCTTTATACTTTATTTCTTCCTTTTACCTTTATTTATTTCCTTTTTATTCAATTATTTTCTATATATAGGTGTCTCTATGCTATGTAATACTCCCTCACTCATTCAATAAAGAAAAGTATTCTTTTCTTCTCTCATTTCACAGAAGGCACAAGGCATAAAAGCCTTCTAGAGCCTTAAGGTGCAAGGCGTGCCTAAAAAGCCACTTTTAAATCTAGTACTATATTAAATACATATTTTCTAAAATAAGTTTTCTTAGGTAGTTATGTTGTAAAGCCGCACCTTCTTCTTAGCTTCTTCTTCTTCTCTTCAAGCCCTCATTTTACATCGTTTTGCTTAAGTGTGTTTAAACCTATAGCAAAAGCGACGTCGACCCTGGGTTTTAAATAACTTAAGAAAAATGGCGTCGTTTTAATTAGGATGGACGAAACAACGTCGTTTCGTAATTTTAAAAGAAAAAAAATGGCGTCGTTTGGTCCTGTACCCAACTCAAAACTAGGGCTCTCTGGCACAACCTCAACGGAAAGAAGAAGGACTTACTTGGGATCAAGGAGTCAAGCTTGATTGGAGCCTTGAGCTTCGTAGCGGGAATGTGCGCATTTAAACCCGAGGACCGCTTTGCCGAAGGGGCATTGCCTAGTCTATGGCAAGGAGCCGACAAATTGCATCGCCTGGAGCGCCTTAAACACACTTTTCACAACTATGAAAATATTATTTATTAATTTTTTAATTCTGCAAATTTAAGAAACAAAAAATTAGAAAACCATTTTTTTTTTTTACTTCTATTCACTTTTACATATTACTTTCTAGTGCTTTGTTCTTAAAAGGATTCGATTTTGGTTCTCCTGTATGCCTATCTCACCCCTTTACCACTTGAGCCATGCCTCGAGGCTTAGAAAATCAATTTGAAGAGTAAAGTTTGTGGAAGTTTTGAAAATTTCCTTATTAAACTATTTTAAATAAATAATTTGAGGGAATTTTCAATACAAATAATTTATTATTAAGGGAATTAATAAAGATTATATTTTTGTAGGCATAGGGAGGGGAGGGGTCTAGGATTCGAGTCCCAATGAGGGCAAATATAGGAGGAACATAATAATATGATGGAATGCAAAGTGAATAGATGTAAAAAATATATATTATATTTCTAGTGATTTGATTATATAATAAATTATTATGAAAATTAGAAACATATGAGATTTTATTTGATACTTTGAAGTTTTTTCAAAGTTGTTGCTTTTTATGATTTGGTATTATTTAGTTAGTTAGTTTGATATTTTGGATATAACAATGATATAGCATTATTTATTTATGTATTTATTTTAGTTTCTTTAATATTATTATATGTCGTTTTGACTAAATTATTTTTTATATTAATTATTATTATATATTTATATATTATTTGAAGAATGATATAATTTGTAAAATTAATTTTTTAACATTTTAAAAGTTTTTACTGTTTGGCTTACTTGACCACGCATATGGGCTAGGTTGGGATTGGTCAAGAGGCTGTACGAATAGATATTGGTCAAATTAGCCTAGCCCGTTTTGGCCAACGGCCCAAATGGGCTCACTTGAAATGAGTTGGACTGACCCGTTTATGAGCTCTAGGTACAATGTAACATTTTAAGGTGAATAGAAGTGATGATGCCTTTTCAACCGGAACTGGGCTGGAGCGTGTTGAGTCGTTGGTTTGGACAGAGCTGAGGCTATCTTGAAGGCCGAACCTTCGGGTCGGAATTAGGATTATTCTGATGGGTGATAGGATCCAGAAGTGTAGCCAATCCACATGAAGAAACAAAGGAAGAAAGAAAGGCCGGCGAGGGCTTCGCCCGTGGCCACTCCGATGCCTATGTCAGATTCTTTCTAAGAAAAGAGAGGATGCTTAGATTGCTTAGAATTAGCATACCTTTTAGTGTTGGAGTGGCCTTGTATTTATAATGGATTCATCCAATTTGGACGATGATTAGGGGTTCTTCCCTTTGGAGGATAGGCTTCCTCATGTAGTCAGCCTTAGATTTAGCAATGGATTAGTCGAAAAGTTTATTTGGAGTAATCTCCCAGCACTTCGCTTATTAGGGGGTATCCAACTAATCGGTCTTACATTTACTTTCCTTCCTTTATAATAGGACTTGATGGGGCGTCTTTTGAGAATATTCTATCTTCTGTTATTTGGCCGAAGATATAGTTTATTTACAACGTGTATAGACCTTCTTGTTCTTCAAATCCATACTACGGCTAACGGGCTGTTATGGAAGAGACGCATGGGCGTGGCTCGGGATCCCTCCACTTGCTCTTTTTGAAATTTGCTTGAATGAAATACGGCCCGGGTCTATATCTATCGGTTGCCCCCCAGCCCTTGTAATGCGGAATTTGCGTGGGCAAAGTGTGATTAATCTGCGGTTGTTATTTCCCGGGTATGCGCGGATGTGGATTAATTAACTTTGTCGTAGTCATACGTGAATGCGTTAATGATGGCTCTTCGAGTTTCGCGCTTGTTTTTCATACTCCCTTTGTTTTCCCTTGTTTCTTGTCGACCTTTCCCGTTCTGACTTCCTTTGGCCTCATGATTTCCCACTTTTGTCTTTATATTTCTTGGTGTTCTTGTATTTCGTTACGGATTTTCTGCATGCATTTAGTGTTGGGTGCTTTAAAGGCGTTTTTCCTCATTCCTGGGCCCGGCGTCCGTCTATGTCGTGTTTCTTTTCGATTGTCTGACGAGGCTCTAGGGTTGATCGATGCGGATTTCGTTTTGCTTCGTCATGGGTCCAAAGCGTTCTTTCACTGCCCCTAGCGTATCAGCGATGATTCTTCTGTTGATCAGGTCCAGGCGGTGGGGCGTTCAGCATTTGGCAGTCTTTGGCGCTAACAGCTCGGAAGCCTCCCTTCCCTTAGGTAAGGGTAAGAAGATAAACACGATCAAATATCCTAGGGGGTCGGACTTCCTCAGGACCAGCAGATTCTTATGCGTATGTGTGTGCGCCACATGTGTTCGAGGTGGGCCTAGTAAGTTGGTCGCTTCTTATTAGTCTACGCTGTTGAGCATTATCGGCCCCTTCTTGGTGTCCGAATATGGTCCCGGATGTTTTGACCCAGCACACACCGCCTCGTGCACAGGTATGGTTTGCTTTTGAAGTTGCTTTAATAACGACCTTCATTTTCAGTTGCATCCTTCCATAAAGAAGTTCTTGACATTTCAACATACGCCCTTCCCGAGTTGGCTCCCAATGGATTGGGGTATTTTAGTTGGTTTATTGGTCTTTTAAGGGCGAGAGGTTTTAGGCGTCCCCAATGTGGCTCTATTCCTCCATCTTTTTCGATCGATGGCTACTACAGAGAGGTTTATTTATTTTTCCCGGGCGGTTCTTGGTCTCCTACGGTGATCTCGGACCTTCGCCATGCCGGTCATGGAAAGGACGATATTTGCCGTTAGTGGTTCCAAGCGAAATTATAACTCTGTGTGGGGATGATACCACCTAGGTGTGCCCGGGACGTGGAGCACCTGAAAAATTCTTAGTGAGTGTTTGCATTTACTTTTGGTTTGATTTGTCTACGGGACGATCGAATACTCTTGACCTTAAAGCTTTCCTTATACTTCCCGGATGCTGCCGTCTTGACCTGGAAGTGAGAATGCTGCTTTGTGGCTCTGTGGTGGAAGATATACGCTCGTTCCTATCTGTTTGTCGTCGAACATTAGAGTTCCTCCCCTAATTTGCTACTGCACGTTCTCTGTTTTGAGGTCCGCCTCTTTCTACAGGAGTTTTTTCCTTTGGGCCCAGCTCTTTGCCACTCACCGGGGAGAGATTTTGAACTAGGCTTGGGGCGACGTCTCGGGCTCCCAAAGTGTGAAAGAAAAATTGGACTCCTGCGAAAGGATGGGTTAGGCAGTTGAAAGTTGGGTGTCACCTTCTTCTCTGTCAGGGAATCGAAGAGGCGTAGTCGCCTGGCCAGGGGCGCGAGGAATACGGAAGTGTCCCCTCTTCTCAGATCAAGCGGCTGGGAGGCGGGTCGTCTCCCACGGCTTTGACATATTGTCTTCCCCCTAAACTGTCGTCAGGCAAAGGAGCCTTTAAATTCTGTGATCACCCCTTCGCTAATGACTGCGCCTCTCTTAGTATGGAATCCGCCTTCGACAATGCCAGTCACCATCGGGGGATGGCGAGCAAGAAATCGAAGCAAAAATACAGTTGCAATCGGGGCTTCTTTGCTCTCTAGTCTCAGAACTTGCGGCAAATGCCGTCTCATCCATTCTCGAGTCGACATTGGGGATCGAAGAATTGCCGGTTAGTGAAGCTTTTGGCGTTGTCTTCGGTTGCCGGTAAGAAGTCTGTAATTGTGTTTATTTGTGCTTGTTGTCTTGAACACTATGTACGTGTCGCGTCTGTTTGCCACCCATTTGAAGGGCCTGGCCGATAAGGCCAAACTGAATGAAAAACATATGAAGATCGCCCGGATTTATAAAGCGAAGGTGGCTTCTCTCACTTCTGATCGGGCCGAGCTGCGGGAATGGCCTTGGCTGATTGACCGAAGAAATCGAAGCGGCAAACCGATCCTTAAACGCCACTTCATCGGCTTCGTGCTCGGGGCGAGAAAATAGAAGCAGTGCAGGCGGTTTGGCGAGGGTGAGTCTCGTGAGGTTAGGGGTGAGCTACAGGCTACGCTGGGTGAGTTGGTCGAGACTCAGGAGGAGTTGAAATCTGTCTAGAATGAGCTTCAAATGGTTAGGGAGGAGCTAAATCACCTCAGGAGCGTCTGTGGGATCTTCAGGTGGAGCTGCGTGGGGTTACCGGTGATTTGAGCGCCAAGAAAAACAACTTGAAATTGCTTGTCGCGAGGCTTAGGAGAGAGCGGAATTGTTGTTGGGAGGCCGCTCGTCGTGAGTCTTAGAAAGTATAAATTTATCAATCTACGGTGAAGCTGATGAATGTAATGGTTTGCGTGCAGATCTTCATCAGCAAGTCAGCATGGTTGCTCAGAGGGACGAGGTTATCAAGCAATTGCGAGATCAAGCTGGTGCTCAGTGGGCTTCTAGGTGGCTTGCTTTTCAACGGAAGGTCGTTCAGGTGTACTCAGATCTAGATTTCAATTTTGACCTCCCAAGTGACGAGGAGGCGGAGGGGTCTTCAGATCTGGTATTCCGGGGCACATTACTCCTGCGAGATCCTTCTCATTCTTCATCGTCGATGCCTAATTCTTGGACTCATTTATGCTTTCTGATGTGACCTCTCCCCACTTTTGTTGGGCTGGGGCTGATACAATCAGCCTTTCTTTGTCAAATGCTCGTTTTGGAAACTTGTGTTTTAATTTGAGATATCTTTATTCTTTTCTGAGAATTTGTATAACTTTGAATCCACGGGTCCTAGTAGTTTAAGGCTTGCATCGTTGGAATTTTGTATACTGATACATTTTGACTGGCTTAGTTTCAATTATGTGGTTGGAGTAGGTGGAGCTTGTCGGATTGGGCACATAACTGCCGACCACGTCTTCAGCGGATGTTGATCGGGATTTTTAGTTGTGCGACCTATTTGTTGGTGAGGTCGTCAACGGTTGGAGGTGAGTAGAACTTGTTATTGAGGCGTGGTGAGGCTCGTCGGAATGTGTAGTGAGCTCGCTGTATTGGTGATGGGAAGAGCTTGTCAATGAAACGATGTCGGGAACGACTCGTCACGAAGGGCGTGAGGGGCTCGTCAGGAGGAGCAGTGGAGCTCGTCCATATCGGGGAAAAGCCGTGATATGAGTTGTAGGATGGGCCGGAGTCTATCGTGTGCGGTGAAGGGCTCGTCGGAATGAATAATAGGGCTCTTGGAGTGCGGAGGTTGATGGGAGAGCTCGTCAATGTGAATACTAGGAGCTCGTCCGTCAGAGTTGATGGGAGAGCTCGTCAATGTGAGAGTAAAGGGCTCGTCGATGCGAGGTTGATGGGAGAGCTCGTCAATGTGAATAATAGGAGCTCGTCCGTCAGAGTTGATGGGAGAGCTCGTCAATGTGAATACTAGGAGCTCGTCCGTCAGAGTTGATGGGAGAGCTCGTCAATGTGAGTAAAAGGAGCTCGTCCGTCTGAGTTGAGGGATGAGCCTCGTCAATATGAATTATGCGAAGGGCAGTCGAGTCGGGTGCGGCCGAAGGGCTCGTCGAAGTGAAGATAGTAGGGGAGGGCCCGTGTTTTGAAATACAGTGAAGGGCTCTTCAATGTGAATAGTTGGGGCTCGTCCATCCGAGTTAAGGGATGAGCCTCGTCAATATGAATTGTACGAAGGGCCGAGATCCATACGGGTGCGTGAAGGGCTCGATCCAAAGTGAATAGTAGGGAGGGAGCCGATCTGTTTGAAATCTGAGTGAAAGGGCTCTTCAATGTGAATAGTTGGGGCTCGTCCATCTGAGTTAAGGGGTGAGCCTCGTCAATATGAATTGTGTACGAAGGGCCGGTCAGGTCGGGTGCGGTGAAGGGCTCGTCGATATAGATTGTACGAAGGGCCCCGTGCATGCGGGTGCGTGAAGGGCTCGTCAAAGTGAATAGTAGGGAGGGCCGAGATCTGTTTGAAATCTGAGTGAAGAGGCTCTTCAGTGTGAAGATAGTTGGGGCTCGTCAAAATACGAGGTTCAAGGGATGAGCCTCGTCAATGGGTATGCGAAGGGCAGGTCGTGCGGGTCACGACGGGACTCGTCCCGATATGAGATTGTACAAAGGGCAGATAAAGTGCAGAGTGCGTGAAGGGCTCGTCACTGTGAATAGTAGGGGCTCGTCATTCTGAGTTGAGGGACGAGCCTCGTCAATATGAATTGTACGAAGGAGCCCGTCCGTCTGGAGTGCAGCGAAGGGCTCGTCAAAGTGGATAGTAGGGGAGGGAGCCCGTGTTTGGAAATATAGTGAAGGAGCTCTTGATGGCAGATAGTTGGAGCTCGTCGGGTCGGAGGAGTTGATGGGGGAGCTCGTCAATGTGAATAATAGGAGCTCGTCCGTCAGAGTTGATGGGAGAGCTCGTCAATGTGAATAATAGGAGCTCGTCCGTTTGAGGGGAGAGCTTGTCAATAGGAATCGCAGGAAGGAGCCCGTCAAAGTGAGTAACTGGGCTCCTGGCGTTATGGCCTTGGTGAGGCGTTCAAGCCGAGATAGCGATGCTAGCATGGGCTGGTCGGCTCTTTGAGCGGCGTAGCTGTCTTGAGTAGAGGAGCTCGTCAAAGAACAGCCTGGGCTCTTGGCGCTGTGTGTGGTGGCGTTCAGCTAGAGATGGCGATGTAGCTGGTAGTCTACGACTCTTTGGGCGGCGTGGCACAGTGATGGGGAGCTCGTCAAAGTGAACCGACACGTTATGCGTGATTTTCAGTGTGCGAAGGGCTTTGGTGAACTGAAACGCCTCGTATGTCCTCGAAAAGGGGCGAACCATCATTAATGCTAATTTATGGAGAATTCGGAACGATTGCGTGAGTTTCCCAATACTTCGGCCTCTTTATAAGTGGTGGTTATGTTGCCTTTGTATCTTATGCTTTTAGAGATTCTGCTTTTCACAGTGGGTGGATGAAGTTCGCCTGGGATGGATGCTCGTCGTTCGGTGCCTTATTTGGAGTTCCCACGGCATGCTGGATCGACCCTTAAGGTCTTCATGTGTGGGATTGTGTTTTTACCTAGTCTCCCCGTTATGGGGTCATGTTGTTCCTAGCTTTTTGCTAGGGTGCGTTCGGAGGCGGAGTGTATCGCTGCGCCGCACTCTCTGTTTTTCTTTATCTTCTTCCTCCTCCTTTCTACCTCTTCTTCCCTCTTTTCTTTTCTCCCTTCTTTCTTCTTCCACAGCTTTCTCATCTGCTTCTTTTTCCCTTTTACGTCTTTCTCCTTTATGCTTCATCTTTTTTCCCTAACATTTTCTCCACTATCCATACCCCTCTTTTTCTTTGTCGTCTTTCTCCTTTGTCTCCTCTTTTTTTTTTTTTTTTTTTATTAATTAGCATGCGAGTGTTTTCAGACTCACTTGATTGTAACCGAATATGATTCATTTGGAATAAAGAGAGAGTTTTATTTTTATGAGTTTTCTCATTGTGTATGTTTCTTTACATATCTGGGCTGTTTGAGATACTAAATTACCCGCGTGTGCTCGACTCGTCACATGAGACTTGATAAGGTTTTATTACAAACCGGTGCCTACTGATAGAAACGCTTCAGGTGCTCCGCGTTCCATGTATGTTGTAAGATTTTTCCCTCCTCTGTTTGGAGCTCATAATTGCACAGTGGCGACTCGGGTTATTATGTAAGGACCTTCGATTGGGGCCTAGCTTCCGTGCGTTGGATTCTTCCCTTCTTGCGAAGCTTTTAAGACCAAATCCGACATGTAACCACAGGCTTGACTCTGCAGTTTGTAGTACTGGTACATCTTCCTTTGATACTCTTACCTGCGTTGTTGAACACATTCCCACGTTTTCATCGGGAGTTCCAAGTTCGGACCTTGAGGCCTCGTCATTTTGTTCCTTCGATGCTAACTCGACTCTAGGAGATTTTATTCCAACCTCAATAGGGACTCACGCATGTACCAAGGCTAGGGCAAATGGGGTCTCGGGGTTGGCGACTTATGTCGTCTGTGGGCCCGTAGTACCTCGGGGAGGTATTCTACCCGACTTCCTTTAAGATCCTCAACGGTCTTGAGCGCTTTAAGGGTTCGATGGTGACCCCGGCTGTCAGTTTGGCGGCTGGTGTGCTGGTGGCTTGATAATAATTTTGATCCCGAGCTCGACGCAAAAAATCTACGAATTTGGTTTGTCGACTGTTTTCCATTGTATGCGATACCGGGGCTGCAGGGATACCAAATGCATCACGATGGCTGCGCCATACAGTGCGTATTTTCACATGTCGTGGCTAAAGGTTAAACCACGCCCCTTGGTGAAATAATCCACTACGACAATTATGAATTTGCATTGGCCCTTGTCGATGGGCAAGGGTCCCAATATGTCCAACCCCAACGCTGGCGGAATGGCGAGTACATTAATTGTGTCGGGACTCCGACGGGAGTGATATTTTAGCGTGTTCCTGGCAGATTCTGCATCTTTTGACTAAGTCGGTCGCATCTTTAAGTATCGTGGGCTAGTAGTATCCCTGCCTCAAAACTTTTCCTGCTAACGTTCGAGCTCCGATATGGTTCCCACATATGCCTTCTTGTATTTCTCTTAGCACATATTCAGTGTCTTCTCCTGCGATGCATTTTAGGAAAGGCGTGAAGAATCCTAAGCATAAAGGCTTCCTTTGTGATTGTAGTAAACACAGAGAGACCTTACTCTTATCTTAGCAGCTTCTTTCGGGTCGTCTGGTAGGGTTCCGTCATTAATATAATCCAAATAGGGTCCATCGGTTCGATGCGGATCTGCGGGCGGCCAGCGTGCTGTAAAGGGTCGATAGAGGTTACGCAGGTATTCGACAGGCGTTGACCAGCTGAGATCTTCTTGCAAGGCCGTGGCTAGTTTTGCCAAGGCGTCGGCTCGGGTATTCCTACGTTACGGGGCGTGCTGACTGAACCAATGCAAACTTTTTTAGCAAAGCACGGACCTTTTGGAGATATAGAACCATCATCTCACTTTTGGCCTCGTATGTATCTTCGATCTGCCTGACCACCAGTTGGGAGTCGCTGTGGACCTCTAGCTGGTCAATCTCTAATGAGTGGGCGAGGTTGAGGCCTGCTATGACGGCCTCATACTCGGCTTCGTTGTTGGAAGCATGGAACCCAAACCTGAGTGCGTATTCAATGTCTATCCCTTCTGGTGAGGTGAGGATTAAGCACCTTTCTGCTCCACAGTGCGTTTGAGGGCTCCATCTCTTGTGTGGAGGCTCGGCGAGCTCTATCGGAGCGAAATTCCATGACGAGAAGTCGGTTTAGGACACATCCTTTATGCGGAGTTTCGGCTTGTACTTTTTGATGCTCGAACTCTCACCAGCTCTATGACCAGCTATCGGCCTTCGGGAGACTTCGGCTTGTGTAATACACAGCACCATTGGGTACTCCGGTCGGGACTTCTATGGTGTGAGCTTTGGAAATAGGGACGAAAGACTTAGGTACACTTGGTCACCGGTGCTAGTATCAACTTTTCCATTCTCGGAATTTACCTCTCCTCCGCTCCTCCTCAAGGCTCATTGCCGTTAGTAAGTGGATCTTTGGACTCGCTCTTTGTCTCGGCCAGTCTTGCCTTGGTTGAAATCGTCTGACTAGAGTATAAAGTGGGAGTTCTCTGTGTAGGGACTTACTAGAATGGGAGGAGAGCTTAGGTATGTTTTTAACTCCATAAATGCTTCTTCACATTTTTCGCTCCACTGAAAGGCTTTCTTCAGAACTTGGAAGAAAGGCTGGCATTTATCACTCGCTCTGGATATGAAGCGGCAGACCGCAGTATCAGCTCTGTCGACCGTTGGACCTCCTTTATTCTAAAGGTGGCGACATGTCGAAACAATGCTTTTATTTTGTGCGGATTCGCTTCCAATGCCCCTGTGGTTAACTATAGAGGGGGACCAATAGAATTTTCAGTGACCTACCCAGAAGGCGCATTTCAAATTTGGGGTTGACTTCATGTTATAATTCCTCAGGATCTGGAATGCCTCAGAGAGATGGGTGATATGGAGATCGGACTTAGTGGATTTTACCAGCATGTCGTCTATGTATACCTCCATTGTTGTACCTATCTGCCTTTGGAACATCCGGTTCACTAGTCTTTGGTAAGTCGCTCCTGCATTCTTGAGTCCAAACGGCATTACCCGATAACAGTAGGTTCCTTGTGCTGTGACGAATGAAGTCTTTTCTGTAGTCCCAGAGATTATCTTGATCCCGATTGTGGCTAGGAAAATGCATCCATAAAAGCCCGAGTAGTTCGAGTGGCTGTAGTGGCGTCCACGATGAGGTCGATTCTTGGTAGAGGGAAACTGTCCTTCGGGCATGCTTTGTTTATGTCAGTGAAGTCGATGCAGAGTCGCCACTTGCCGTTGGCTTTCTTGGCCAGTACAACTTTGGCTAACCACTTTCGAGGGTATTCTACTTCTCTCTTTATCGCTCACAGGAGGTTTACCGACTTCTCGTTGATAGCTTTTTGTCTTTCAGTGTGAAATCCACCTTTTGTTTAAATAGGTTTGAAGAATGAGTTGGAGTGTTTAGTTTATAGGTGATTATTGCAAGATTAGGTTCCTCCGTGTCTACTGCGTCCATGCAGCGTCTACATTCTATCCTCGGCGGGTGAGAGGCCTTTGAGATCCTTTGGTGATCACAGGCCAATGTAGGCTAGATGTTACGGGTTGTCATCCGGTGACACGGGTTCTAGTTCCTCTAAGGGCTGGGTCGAGATTGACACCTCGTCGCGCATATCAAGCTCGTCGGCGTTCACGTCGACCGCTTTTGTTTCATGGGCCGTGTAACGCTCTGGTCACCAGTTGATTTCCTCGGACCGTCAGAGCTCCATTCCCAGCTGTCGGGAATTTGATTATCATGTGATATCTTGAGGGGATGCTTTATTGCGTTGAGGAGAAGTGCCGCCTGGCAACATATTATAAATTTGACGGGCGTCCTTTCTGGGAACCTTCTTTGTCGTCGATTTACTTTGGCGGGGGGTTCTCTAGGGTCGACACCGGTTGAATCGAGCCCAACGGTTGTACTTTCTCTCCTGAAAATCCCCGCAGATATGTGCTGACGGGATCTAGCTTTTCTCTTCAATGCCATCTTATCGAGCCGTAGCGAGGTGATGTCGATGAACTCCATTATCGGTCGCAGGTGAAGCTGTGGTGTTGGCCACAATTCTTGCGGACTACCGGTAGTCGTCATGAGTCTTGGCACCCTTCCGAGATGCGAGTCGAGAGGCGTGATGGTAGTGTCGATTCGCGGCAATTTAGATATTGCTTGTATTTCCCCCATGTCTGCCGATCTTATGCTGCGTAGGTGGGCTTTTAAAAATGAACTAGATTCTCTCCTCCCACGTAATCCTCCCGAGATCACGTAGTTTCTCTCGAGGCATTGGTCAACTAGACGATTGCTGTCTGGGAGATAATGAGCTGTGAGCTTTGGGCGGTTATAGTTCAGAACTGAAACTTTGGTTTGAGTCTGGAAGCAGTTGCAGGAGATCATGGCGTGGATATCAGCATTTGCATATCAGATATTATTTCTATTTGCCCGATATGTATAGATTATTGATGAAATCCCATCGGGCGTCTACTAATGAACTCGCAGCCATGATGTTACCACCATTAAAGATGTTTCATCTGAACGTATCTAGGAAGTATCGTTGCTTCTATGGGACATACATGATCTTGAAACAGTTGATGAGTGTTGAGTTATCTTTAGTGAATGAATATGTCTGCCTTAGTTTAAGTGATTTGTGATCTACAGAGACCTATCTCTTTACAGGGGTGGCTCAGATGGAGCACCAGGGGTTCTCGATATCTTATCTCTTGTTTCATTATAAGTATTAATTCTATCATGATCTCCTTTCTGTTTGTAGGCGGAGGAGCTCTCTTGCGAGCATGAGGACACCTCTATGCAGTTGTAACCTGAGCACAAACAGACACTGTTCTGTGCTGGCTGGGGGATTCTTGAATGAAGAGCATCAGATAACTGGTGTAACAGCTGATCAGGTGAAGCGTGGAGCATGCGGGCTTTTGAGTGGGAACAACGTCTATCTTGGGGACTCGCGTTGAATCTCTGTACATATGATTTCAAGCTTTCTGCGATCCTTGCTTGATGGTTGGCCAGATGGTAGCTCTGACTTTCGCATGCGTTAAACAAATGAAGTGGGAGGCGAGCATGGCTGAGATTCCACTGAATAGCGAGATAGATGGAGAATTATTGAACCCGGGCCAAAGTGGCCTTTGAGTGTAGTGCGAAAGCCACACGCCATACGGAGTCACGATATAAAATACAACTCCATCGATTTTTGTAAGTATTAAGGTGATTAGCGGGATCTTTTACTCCATCAGATGTTTCTACGAGGCATTCTGAATTTATTTGGAAAGGGAAGAGTGTAGCACCTCGGCGTGAAAGAGGATTAGTTTCTTTTTGCCTCAAAATTAATCCAGTATCCGGGGCCCGTCCTTCGCGACATTGCGGATGAGCTCTTGTTGAAAGGTTTTGAACCTCTGCTCCATGGTGTTCCTTGCCTCTAGTTGTTGGTGATTTGAGCGCAAAGTTCTGACCTCCTGAACATAACAGTTTTCACCTCAGCTGCCATGGCCAGCGGTGGTCCACGCTGGCTGGTGGGTCTGCATGCCGATACCGGGAATGTCTCGATCAAGTCGTTCCTCGCGGGGAGGACTGTTATGGCCTTCCTGGGTTTGTCGTGTCTCCACATTGATGTTGTATGCACTGGTAGCTGCTCGATTCTTGACCCGGTATTTGGTTGACGGCGAAGTGCTTCCACTTCGTTTGTATTGGCTTGCATCGTTTCCACCGTCCCAAGGGGTCTGCTGCTCATATCACCTGGTGGATTCCGTGTCCTCGGTGGATTAGTGTTACTCCTGCTTGTGTTCCTTGTTGATACCATCAGTAACTGAGGAATCAGTTATGTTTATGAAGGAATTGTCGTTCCCACGGCGGCGCCCGACTAGTGATGCGCTCCAGCGGGCTGAATTTGGAGCGTGTTAGTCGTTAGTTTGGACGAGGCTGCCCGGGGCTTCATCTTGAAGGGCCCCGAACCGCTCGAGTCGGGGTAGGATTATTGCAATGGGTGATAGGATCCGAGTGTGGCAATCCTGCGAAGAAACATAAGGAAGAAGGGCCGGCGAGGGGCCGCCGTGGCTTGCCTCCGATGCCTAAGTCGGATTCTTTACGAGAAAGAAAGGATGCTTAGATTGCTTAGATGGCGTACCTTTTAGTGTTGGAGTGGCCTTGTATTTATAATGGATTCATCAATTTGGGCCGATGATTAGGGTTCTTCCGCTTTGGAGGATAGGCTTCCTCATGTAGTCGACCTTAGATTTAGCAATGGATTAATTAGAGAAGTTTATTTGGGTAATCCTCCTTCCCTTGTTAAGGTATCCAACTAATTGGTCTTGTTTGCTTTTCCTTCCCTTTATAATAGGACTTGATAGGACGTCTTTTAGGAATATTCTATCTTATTATTTGTGAAGATATAGTTTGGCGGCCGTGTATGAGCCTTCTGTTCTTCGAATCCATGTTACGGGCTGCTTGGTACATTATGGAAAAGGACATGGACGTGAATTTCGGTCCTCACTAGCTCTTTTGAAATTTGGCGAATGAAATACCTGGCCCAGGTCTATATCCCTATCAAGAAGTAAAAAAAAAAAAAAGATATAATAAATCAATCCATATATATATATATATATATGCCAAGATATATTATCATACTTTTTAATAATATATTATTAATTGTTCAATAAAATAAAAGCACTAATGCTTCAATTATCAAACACAATCAAGCAAAGTACAAAAATGGGAGTGAAACATAGAAGAGCAGAAGCTATAGTTTATCTTTAATCAATCAACCAATTCGTCTCTCAAAAGAAACACAAAAGCGAGTTACCAAGATCAAAAATCACTTCCATAAAACAAAGGAAGGAGCATTTAATTAAGTTTTTCTTGGGCCAAGCGAAACGAGAATTAGAAAATAGGATATAAACCAACATAGCTACTAGTACATCTTCCATTTCGTCCAACGTGCTCTTCATGCATCTTGCATTCCATTTCGCTTTGATGGGGACTAAACTTCCACTCTTGCTGACTTGCCTTCCATTTTAGTTTAAATGCCTGATAAGTTTGGCAAAACCTTAATATATGTAGTATTTGAAGAGCTACTACGTATATTAGAAAGTAATGTGACCTCATAGTAGCTATACTTAGTAGATGAAGAGCTACTATATAAGCTACTACATTTGTTTAAGTCACTAAATAGCTATTATACTTAACTACTACATTAATGTTAGTAGCTAAATAGATACTACTACACATGTACTACTTAATTCTTGATACTACCAAGGCAAAACCGTAGCTACTAAGTAGTAGCTTTGTAGTAGCTAAATAGCCACTACATTGTTGGTAGTAGCTAAATAGTTACGATTTAGCTACTATTTAGTAGCTAACATATTAATTTGTAGTAGCTATGTAAGCAAACTGAATAGCTCTGACATTGTTATTGATAGCTAAATTTGTAAATTTTTCAAAAATCAGTCATCAAAATTTTAAAAATAAGTTTGGATTCAATTTATAAGTTTGGATTCATTTTCTAAAAATAAATATTTATAACTTTTAAATGTAATTCAAAAATTGCAAACTATCTAGAATTATGACAAGTTTGGATTCAACTTTTTAAGATTTATAACTTTCTAAAAAAAAAAAACAATTATGGAAAAGTGAAATAGTGTTTTCCATATATTGAATTATAATTTTAAAGTATTATAAATTTTAAAAATAATATTTAATTAAATGATAAATTCAACTATAAATATTTAAGTTGTAAATATTAAAAAATAAGTGTTTGGCAAATTTAAATATTAAATTATTTTAATAGCAAATCAATTCTTAATAAAGTAATTAGAATTAGTACGATTATTTAATTTTACATTTTATAAACTAAAAATATTTAAGTTGTAAATCTCGGACAAATTTGAATTTTACAAAAAAGGGCAAAACGGTAAATTATCGCAATAGTATAGATTGTAAACCTGAAATTTTTCTAGATCTCGAATGATGAAACGGACATCACCGTTAGATTCGTCTCACAAAATCTAGTTACCAAAATATATTCATCGAATTCTGAGACAATTGGAATTTTCACGATTTTCGAGGCAACAAGTACGGGGTGGACCCTAAATGTGACGCCCCAAATCCCGAGATATCTAAGATTGACAACCCTCGTCAACCTCACGAGAATACACATGTCTCATATTATGGGAGACCTATACATGATAAAATGGTCACTAGGGCCCATGCATCAATACTAATGAAATCGTAGTATATTAACATAATTCAAGAGTTGATACATCACTCTTATTACAAACATATATTAAGATTTAAAATTTTGATACATGTTATACAAAATGAATACCAAAGCCACATGTACCTTTTTCTTCTAAAACGGCCTCTAGTGGCGCCATCCTCTGTCGCTCCGCACATTATTGAAATAATGATCTATAGCTGGGATGAGCAATGCCCAGTAGTTATAATTTCCTACATGGGTTACTCCCTACCTAAGTGCACATGTCATGACAAGCAAACACACTCAAGCAAATACATGATCCACTACTTAAATGTCTACATGCCCACAATCCATGTCTCGAGTCCTCACCAGGCTCCCTCCACATACCCTAGCCAAAATGCTAGAAACATCGTTTTCCAAGGAAACAAAGATTTGTGTTCTTGGCTGCCGCTCACAGGGATTTCGGTAAATATATTGGACTACCCTCCAAGGCGAATTGCTGGATCATTTTTTTCGAAACAGTCATGGATCAGCCTCTGAGATGAACTGTTGGACCACTCTGCAAGGCAATTCTTCGGAAAATCTTCCCTTGAAATTCCTTTCACAAACATTTTCCTTTTTCTTTCAATTTCATGTCATGCACTCACACCTATCGTTCTAAGGTGCCCCGGTGCATATGGAATGCATTATGCCATTTCCAGACAATTCATGCTAATATATTTTATATGTATATATTAGTAAAATTTAATTCACATAATTCATGTTATTCAATTCACAATCAATAACACCAAAATTAACTCCCATGGGCTAATAACAATCGAATTCATTTTGAATCATGACAACACAAAAATCATACAACATATACGTGAGCAGTATAACCCTAGAATTCGGCCTTTGTTCAGCCCACTAAATAAGTTTTCTTCACTTGGTTCAAAGGTTTGGGCCAGAAAATACAGTCGTCAAGCCTCAAACAAATCCCGTCATTAAAATGACAGTCAAAGGAATAAACCAAGTAGGAAAAAGATCCACTACACTCTTGGAGTTGTCGGAACTCCACAAAATCGGTGCCCACGCGTAGCCCTTGCCGCGTAGAACAGCTTACTTCTTACTCTAGTCGAAACCATTGTCGAGCAGAAATCTAGAAAAGTCACACTTTCTCTCTCTGGCTGGATCACCCTCATACCCGTTTTTTAATTTGGAGAAAGACTATTTCTTCTTTTGTCTTATTCATTTAATCTTTTCACTAAATCCACATTTTGTCATTTTAGTTTGGATTTTGACACATGGTTTAATCTAAGTCATTCATGTCCTTAATCATGCAGCATGTATCGCAAAGTGCGTGTAGTATGTGACTTTGTGCATCATATGTCTCTCCTGGTACGTAATAAGGCACCCAGGCACGGGTTGTGAAACGTGAGGAGTGCATTTGTCTCGAGATTCGACAAAGGTCGGCAGTGGTAGCGGGAGACGTTGCGGTGAGTGGTTTTGTCATGGGGTTCTGGAGGAGTTAGGGTTTTCACCATTACACTTTTCGAGAAAATTCGAATTTTCTCGGGTTTTACACCAAAAACGGGATTTTTGAGAAAAAAAACTTGCTTTTGGAAAATCATTTAGTAAATTTCATTTTAAAATAATTTGAGCTTCAACAAGGGCGAAATAAATTGTTTCGGGGCGAAAACAGACCCGAGCAAATTAGGGACACGTGGCTTAACGTGGGCCAAACATTTAAGTTGGATAAGTTATAACAAAAAAGAACCTAGGCTCATGGATTCAAAATCATCACACTAAATGTACCTCTAGTTAAGTTTAGAATACCTCAACCATCTCACATACACATACATGTTGGTGGTATTTTCGAAAATATCAATATTTAAAATCGGTCGAGACCGGTGATTAGACGGAAAAAGATTCAAGATAACGGCTTAGAAGCAGAACCCAGTGGTCAAACAAATGAAACTAGAGGTGAAAAGGTAACTGGTCGGCCCGGTCCCAGGCCAATCGGATTGATCGATTCGATCATATTTTTAAAACAAGCGAAAAATGTCCATTTGTAAAATTACTAAAATTAAGCAAGAGCCACGATGTTTAACACAGTTTATGAATGTGTAGGAGTAAAACTATTCACAGGAAAATATGCATCAAAATATGTTAACACGGTTTGCCATAGTAATTTTTAACCTTTTTAATTCTAATGTATACCATAATGTCATATATTATACTTTTTCATTTATCTCTCTCTCTTTATATACTATATATATATATATATATATATATATATATATATATATATTTGAGATAGAAGTTTTATTGTTAAAATATGTATAAGGGCATAAAAAACTTTCATGTTTACGTGGAACAGTTTATTATATGAAAATTAAAATATAATTTTTACAATTAATAATTTTATAATATAATATAATAAATTGTCTCAATTGAAACTTAAATTTTGTTTCCTCATCCAACAATTTTATTGTTGATGTTCTAATTAATTAGGAAGTTAGGTTTGGGTACAAAATTGAAATGTATTAATATATATATATATATATATATATATATATATATATATATATATATATATATATATATATATATATATACTCTGCCTGCTATATATATATATATATATATTAGTGTTTAATTAATATAATTTAAAATAATAAAAAATAAAAATAAAATGGTGAAATAATTTTA
The DNA here is from genome assembly GCA_016808115.1 of Tetrastigma voinierianum. NCBI lineage: Eukaryota > Viridiplantae > Streptophyta > Magnoliopsida > Vitales > Vitaceae > Tetrastigma > Tetrastigma voinierianum. The sequence goes on from JAEQBH010009220.1 coordinate 23,605, forward strand.
TAATTAAATATTTATTTCGAAAATTAAATATAAATAGAATACTTTTAGTATTGCGGTATTATTAAAATTCTTCAATATTTATCTCTCTTTTGGAAAAGATATTTTTCTTGAACTTGATGATTTGAAATTAAAAAAAAAAAAAAAGGAAAGAAAAAGAAGGTTGGATGTAAAATGAGTTCATAGGGATTAACAATACATGACGTGTGAGTGGGAGGAGTTAAATCACAGAGGGGAGTATTGATTTAGAGCCGTCCATTGGGTTGAGATATAAAAAGAGAGAAAGATCATTTTTATATTAATTAAAACATAATGGAATAAATTTAAAATTTTTTATTTATCACCTCAAGCTAAATATTAAATAAAAAGCAAATAAATTGTTTTTCAAATTTAATATTTTATTTATTATTTATTTATTTTAATATTTAATTTTTTTAAATCTATTTAATATTTCTTTAAATGGCATAAAATCATACTTTTTTAGGTAACCATAAATCATACTTAAAAATATACATATAATTTTTCTAACAAATATATTTTAAGTAAGAGCCATTGAAAATTTTTATTAATTTCATTTTGTTTGAATAAAGTGCTTTAAAGATAAAATAAAATTTTAAATTAAACTTTTAAACATCCCTTTTCCACGTCCGTGAGAAACTATTACTCACTCTTTATAACTCTTTCTGCGATTCCTTTATCTTTTCTAAAAAAACCTGCTCTTTCCCTTTACCTCTCTTCCCCATCTCATATCTCTCTTTGTTCTCAACTCTTACGACTTTCTCCTTCACTTACCCTCCTTTTGTGAAATCGAAAAACTACTATTCGGTCCCTCTTTTTTTAATTCTTGGACAACAAAATACCTTTCATTGATCCAGTCTAATATTTCACCAATTTTTTATTCGGGTATGTGTCTAGTACCACCCATAGCCGAGGCGAATACAACTCTGTTCAAACCCTAACAATGGTAAGTTCAACAATACATGTGTCAAGCATATTTGTTTTGTTTCATTTTTTATTCAAATTTGCAACGGAAAAGCCACAAAGCAACATCGAGCTTGTCAAGGAAATTTTAAGCATGATAGATGATACGATTGTCAGCTATTGATTTGGAAGATTTGCTTAGTTTGAGTCTTTTTGGAATGCAGGTAAGTACTTCATTTTCAGGACTCTCACATGTCATTGTGTTGTAGAAAGTGTGTGGTAGCGTGCTTGAATGTGAATCCTCCCTATAGAAAAGGCATGAAGATGGCTTCTCTTAGTTGAGATAACTTGTAAGTGTTTGCTCCTTTTTATTGCACAGTTCTTTGATGTGCAAATCATGGGGGAAACTTTATTAGTTTCTTCAAGGGTTAATATAAAACAAGGGCAAGGTTTATTTTCTCTTATTCCAACTAAAAGAATGTTTTATTCTCTTTTAATTGAACTTGATTGGTTGATGGTGATGCATTTGTGGAGCTTAAACGATTCTTGAGTGGATGATTACAGCGGAGTGGTCCATTTGGTTTCATCTGCGTTTATGTTCTTTTTGGCTTCCAATTAAAGTTTGAATGAGAAGAATGGTGCATTTAAGCGAAGTGATATTGAGTCATAGTAGTTTGATGGGATTTAGTGCGGATCATAGGCGTTGTTTTGGTTGTGGGATTGATCATAATGTTGAGAAAAGATTTGGATCTTACTTATTTATTTTGGATTTTTTTTTTTGAATATTGTTTTCTAGAGAATGTTTAACTAGCTTTGGATGTAAATGATGTCGTCATAAATAATAGATTTCGTTTATTCGAAAAATGGTTGGTTATTCTTTGGTTTTCCTTTCGTACTTTGTTCATAAAGCATTCTACAATCACGTCGTCTTGTCTTTTACGATGTGTAGAAATTATGATCCAAATTTTATTTTTATTTCGTAAGGTGTAAATGCATATGTATATAAATAGAGTGATCTATAATGATTAGATCTTGATTTTTTACTTTTCAGCTCTTTAGTTTTTTAAATGCCGATATAGTGCTAATATTAGTAGTTTCTTGAGTCTCATTGATGTAAAACTCTCTCTTGTCTTTGTGAATCTTCTTTTCCTCAGGGAAGACTTAATAAGGAGATCTTGTAACTATGTTGAAACCATAGACTTCTTAATGTTGAAACAAAATCTTGAGACACGATTATATGTTCCATAACTTGATTATATGGGAAAATTTTGGGGTGAGAATTTTAAATACCGATCTAGGCCTACTTTGTAAGCTTAACGGTGAAACTCTAACTTTTTGTACTATGGTTTATAATTCTAGTTGCATATAGCTGCAGATTATTGATTAAGATTCTTTACTCTTGTATAACTCTAACCTAACTTAAACGATTTAAAACTCAGTTTCCCATAAGGACGCAAGTTAAAACGTCCGAAAAACAGAATTTTAGAACTATATTGCCTGATGTGGCCATTTTTAGTCTTTAGTTGATGACATGGACTTTTTCTTATACCAATCTAGCATGTTATCATATGGAGTTATATGAAAGATAAAATTCACATTCACCTCTGATTTTCTTACTTGCCCTCTTAGGCATTGCTACATTTTTAGATGAACAAGCAATTAGGATTTGTATCTTGACTTGGATTAAGCATATTTGCTATACCTAATTCTTTACTTGGGGTGCCCCCATGTTTTGATAGGCGTCATGTCTAAATTATCTTTTACCCATAAAAAAAATAAAATAAATTATGGTTGGTTAGAATGTATACTAAATATGAAATAAGAAGTTAAAGTTGTGAAAAGAAAAATATAAAATGATTTTTCTTTTGATTTTATTCATAACCAACCATACTGTAAAACATGGGGGCACCCAGTAAGAAATTAGGTATAGCAAATATGCTCAATCCATTTTTATTCCTTCCATTTCCTTATATTTTAAGAATTAGGTGTAAACACTCTTCTTTCCTTATCTTTTGTTCCTTCCAATTTTCCTTCCCAAATTTATTCCCCCAGCATTTTGTAGGAAGTAAATATATTCTAATATTTCCTTTTTCTTTTACAATCTGTTTTTTAGGATGTGGATCCATAAGCCCTTCAGCCTTGAGTATTTACGGTTATTGTTTGTCATAAGCCTTGCAAACTGTGTAGGTTTTTTTTAATTATTTTTTTTAATGTTCTAAACACATGCTAACATGTCCAATATTTTCCAGATTGTGAGTACAATATTTTCCATCTTGAGTTCTTGTCATTTCTCTGTCTTTCAAATTTTGAGACCTTTCCTTTACAACTCTTTGATGTCTACTTAATGGCAAAATTTTATGTAAAACCCGAGAAAAATTCAATTTTTCTGAAAAAGGGTAAAACGGTAATTTCGATTGAAAACCGAAAATTCTCTGAATCTCCCGGGATGTAAAGCAGTTGAACGTTAAATTCGGTCTCGCGAAATCTAGTGACCCAAGAAAGTTCAAATCAGTACAAGATAGTCGAATATTTTAAGATTTCTGAGTGATAAATACTTGACAACCCGAGGGACGAGATTTTACAAAAATCTCGGAAGTTAGAAAAATGACTTGAGTTAAAGTTCATTAAAATAGTGAGGCTGAAAAGAAATAAAATTTTTCGGGAGAGAAATAGTTTGAATGAGGCAATATGAGTTATGTATCAAAATAATAATAATAATAATAATAATAATAATAATAATAATATTATTATTGTATTGTGTGTGTGTAATACAATAATATAAAAATCAAATAAAATGCTAAAAAAAAATGAATGAAAATGAAATTTTCAAAATGAGAAATTTTTATTTGTTAAAAATATGATTTAATAAAATGGAATTATGTCTTGCATTCTTTGAGAGAATGCAGGGGACATTGTATATGAAATGTTATGCGTGTATGAATAGTGTCGAGTGTGTTTATGCCTTAGGGCCTCGTTAGATGAGCGCCGACAGAGCGCATAGATGGCTGGTCGAGGACGAGGGCGTGGGGTGTCCACGGTACCCGTCCGGGCACCGCAGTGTTTGACCGGTGACTTTTTCTTTGAGCGGTAGGTGTGCGGCGGTTGCTATTGCATAGACTAATCACGAGAAGTAGTGGGAGTCCTAGTAACCTCTAGAGGTTTAGGGCACATCATCCTCCGACATTCGCAGGGGGAGGAGATCGGAGTGGTGTAGCCGGACCATTGGTTGTACGAGGTTGAAAAGGTGTTAGAGGCTATGGAGATTACCTCTGACACGACCAGGATTAGACTAGCTGCGTTCCAGTTAGAGGGTGGGCCTAAGTATGGTGGAAATGGGCAAGGACGCTGAGACCTGGGGAGTGACATGGGCGGAAATTATAGGAGTTGTTCATGGGTGAGTATTTTCTGAATCTTTGCGAGGCATCATGAGCTGGGGATCCCACCAGAGGCTGACGGGGGATAATGAATGTGATGGAGTGCGTGGCTAGATTCACGGGCTAGCCCATTTCTTTGATGACTACGTGTACGAACATGGCTAAGGTTAGGAGAGATTCGAGAATGGAACATTGTCCATTCGAGCGAGGATTAGCAGGACCGTCCTACGGGATATGGACTCCATGGTTGGGGCGACCTTGACCGTAGAGAGAGAGATCCGGAATGCACGGAGCACTCGGGATGCGGTGTTAGTACTTGAAGGGAGGATCGGCCTTAGCCCACAGTTTGGGGGGAAGGGCGAAGACCACACTTCACACGAGTTTAGGGACCCGAGGGCGGGATTGGGCATCTAGTCGGCCTTTTCGGAGGATATGTTACTTGTGATGAGCTTGGGCATGTGTGGTGAGTTGCCCCCAGAGACAAGGATCCAGGACTTTGAGACGGCGCAGTCAGTTAAATTTGTAGAACGAGGAAATTATAGTTCATTCCTCCACACCCTAATATGGGTCGGGAGCCGGTTTAGGTTTGAGGTGCTATCTGAGCTCAAGTGTCTGAGTGGAGCGGAGGGACGAGAGTGTGGGTCGAGGTCGGTGCGAGACTCATAGCCAAGGACTTCTAGTCGGGCGAGGCTGACATATGTTATTTGTCACCGGCTGGGCATATGAGCGAGATTGTCCTAGGAGCGAGATCTTGTGAGTAGAGGCTAGGCGTTCAGTTAAGGCCCCGGATATGCGAGTGCGTTTCTACTCTTGCACTTGTTAAATTGAGTGGCGTTTAAATTGGATGCATCATATTCATTCATTAATGCATCTTGTGTGGTAGATTTGGGCTTAGAGGTTGAGACCTTTAGAGAAACCAGAGGTGGATGTTCTTCCCTAGGGTGTAGGGTGAGAGTTGACCGGATAGGTCAGGATTGTGAGTTAGAGATCTCCAAGATTACCTTTCGGGGTGGACCATGGGATTGGGGTGTCACAGTTTGGCATTATTGAGTGCATGTGCACGGAGACATCGCGTCAAGTCGGGTGTGGTTGCACGGTATGGTCATTCACCACTCTTGGTGAGTGTGGATTAAGGTTGTCTTTTGGATTCGATCGATGAAGACTCATGGATTCGAATCGAGGAAATGAAGAGGTGATGTGTGCGAGTAGCCAGGGGCTTTAATCCCCTAAGGTGAGAAACGGGAGTTAGGGTGTAAGGGCAGAGAGATATCCCGAATTTACGTGTGGGTGTAAGAGACACGGGAGATATCCAGAATTTACGTGTGAGTGTAAGGGCTGGGGAATATCAATTTACGTGGCAGCGGGTGTAAGATACTCGGGGAGGTATCCCGAATTTTTGTGTGGGTGTAAGAGACCCGGGGAGATATCGAGATTTACGTATTGGGTGTAAGAGACTGGGAGGTATCTGAATTTACGTGTGGGTGTAAGGGCAGGGAGGCGTCTAGAGATTTACGTGGGTGTAAGAGACCTAGGAGGCGTCGAATTTACGTGAGGGTGTAAGGGCAGGGGCTATCCCAAATTTCGTGTGGGTGTAAGAGACCAGTTGAGAAATCCAAAATTTACGTGTGGGTGTAAGGGCAGTGGAATGTCAAAATTTACGTGTGAATCATGGAGGCTCGCCGATTGTAAGCCCGAGTTATGTTGCAGGATATGAAAACACACGGTCATGATTATCACGTAGACTTAGAGTTGAGTGATAGGAGTTGGGAGTGACTCAAGATTTGGATACCCCTTTGGATATTGCATTGGGTGTTGTTGAGCCGGCAAGGGCTCGGTATATGGATGTCATTCATGACATGGACTAGGTTGACGGTCCATTGGATTGTCAGTGATTGTGACCTTGGGAAGGTCAGCGTTTATAGCGAAGGGGGTTGTGTAGGGTTACATATTGTGTGGATTATATATAAGTGTTAGAGGACACGCTGCGAGCATGCGTCCTGGATCATAAGGGTAGCTGGGAGGAGCAATTTCCCTTAGTGGAATTCGCCTACAACAATAGTTATCAGGCGAGTATACAAATGGCACCATATGAGGCATTGTATGGGAGGCCATGTAGATCACCGTTATGTTGGACCAAGGTGGGAGAGAGCTCCATCACGGGTCTGATCGGTCTAGGAACACCTCAGGAAGGTGAGGCTTGTGCGACATCTTCTCACGGCTGGAATGAAACCGAAGAGCTATGCGTGTATGGCGTGAGCCACCGGTTCGGAGGTTGGGGATCACGTCTTCTTGAAGGTGATGCCTAAGAGGGGAGTGGTTAGGTTCAGCAAGCGCAGGAAGCTATCGCCGAGGTTTATTGGGCTTTTCGAGATCCTCGAGAGGGTAGGCACTGTAGCGTACCGGTTGGCTTTACCGCCTAGCATGTCAAGTGTCCACGAGGCATTTCACGTCTCCATGCTCCGGAAGTATACTCCAGATCCAGCTCATGTGATGGATTGGGGACAGATCGAGGTTGACACTGATGGAACCTTCGAGGAGGGACCAGTGTGCATTTTGGATAGCCTTGATAAGGTTTTGCGACCTTGAGCTAGTGAAATTTGAGTGAGGTCAGCTGCGGCGACACTATGGAGTGGAGGAGTCAACGTGGGAGTGCGAGGACACGATGCGGGCCACCTATCCCTTCTTGTTTAGGGATGAAGGTACATGATTTAGTCGTTTAATATTTAAATGACTAGTTTACATGCATGGTAGAGTGCACGTTGCATATGCGTGTGAGTGATTGTAGGTGTCCAGAGGTGGGACGAAATTCCTTTTAAAGAGGAGAATGTAAAACCATAGAAAATTCAATTTTAGAAAAGGGTAAAAGCGGTAATTTTGGTTGGCTTAGAATTCTCTAGATCTCCCGGATGATGAAGCGGTTGTGGGTTAAATTCGTCTCGTGAAATCTAGTGACCCAAAAAAGTTTCGTCAAATTCTAAGATAGTCGAATATTTCTGAATTTACGGGTGATAAATCGCTAGTGACTTCAGGGACGAGATTTTTATGAAAATCTCGGAAGTTAGAAAATGGCTTGAGTTAAAGTTCATTTAAAATAAGTGAACTGAAAAGAAATAAAATTTTCGGGAGAGAAACGGACCCGAATGAGGCAATATAAGTTATGTATTCAAAATAATAATAATAATAGCCATATGTATAATAATATAATATTATAATAAAAATAAAATGGGAAAAAATCAATAAAAGGAGCAAAATGCCATTTTGGCAGAGAACAGACGGGAGGGAGAGAGCGTGGAGGAGAGAGGAGAGATATTTTTATTTTTATTTTTTCTTCTCTTCGCTTCTTTCTCAGATCTACGAAAATCGGACATTAGGTTTTGTGGTGAAAGCAAGTTGATCACACGATGGAAGCTCTGCGTGGACACCAAAAAGTTGGAGTTTTGACAAACTCCGTGAGGTAGGGGTTTTATCCTACTTGAAGTTACACTTTGTTTAAGTGTTATGTAATGTTTTGGTTGGTTTGAGGCCTTGAACGGCCGTTTGATTGGTCCCAAAACTTGGGACCCGGAATTATTCTGAAATTTTGGAGCCCACATTTGGACGATGCAGTCATTGTGTAGAAACATTTGGGGTGTTTGTTTCTTAATTTATGAAATAAATTGTGTGTTGGTGTGTATGAGGCCGGAAATGGCCATGGATTTCAGGTTCACAAAGTGGAACCAATTTCGGGTGATTGGCCATGAACAGTAACCCGAGGAATACTGTTCACGAGAATAGTGACATGTGAATAGTGACACATGAATAGTGACACATGAATAGTAATCCATGAATAGTGTTCTCAAAATATTTTTGTGAGAGAATGTGTCTGGGTGAGTGATTCAAATTGAATTGCTCGTGTTCGTTAATTAGCCCACCACAGGCTAATTTTTATTAATAATGGATTGAAATTAGAGAATGACTTGAGTTGGTGGATCAAAAGGATTAGATAAGTTAATACATGATTTAATGTGTTAACATAAGAACATAATTATATGGAATATAATTGTGTGTGTAGGCCATTGGAGATGATATTGCGATTTGCTCAAGTGAGCAAATTTGGGTGATGGTTGATCACTATTGAATGACATGTGTTGTGAGTGCAAATTTGAGAATGTTGCATATTGATATATTTGATATATTGTATAAATGGTTTTGGAAATGGCATAATGCATTTTCATATGCACTGGGTAACCTAGAGATTAGGTGTTAGTGCATGACATGATTCTACGAAAGCGAACATGGTTGCGAAAGGAATTTCACGGGGATGATTTCGAGATGGGCGGCCGGATCATTCGGATGATGACCATGGCTTTGTTTGGAGCTCACCAACCAATTCGCCTCGGAGGGTAGTCCGTATTTTTAAGCCGACACTTCGGTAGTATGTTTTCAGAGCGAGTTTGTTTTGAAATGATTATTTTCTCATACATGGCTTAGGCAAATTTGCCAGGTGACTCGGTGGGGACTCGAGACATGGGAGTGAGGCATGTAGATATTCAAGTAGGATCATGTATTTACTTGGGTGTGTGTTTAAATTGGATCATTGCATATGCACTTAGGTGGGGAGTAACCCATTTAGGGTGATTCCACTATTGGGCGATAGCTACGCCCTGTCGAGAGATATTTTCGGGTCTGGGGAGCGTTCGAGAAAGGCATTTCATTTAGAGGCGATTTTGAAGAAATAGGGTTGTGGCACGATGTTTTTGGATATGTATTAGAATTGTAGATTTTAATATGTATTTGTATTAAGAGTAATAAAATAACTCTTGGACTATTGGAATATAGTTGGGTACATGTTTGATGAGAATATTGATGCAGGGGCCCAAGTGGCCATTTTACTCAGGTATGAGTCGTGACTTGAGACATATAGATTTTCCATAGGTTGACGGGTAGTCCAACGGACACCTGGGTTTGGGCGTCATTTAAAGCCTTGTTTGAAATTTTTGAATAGTCTACAATCTGAGTATTGTTTTACTTGCCATTTCAGTCATGTCACTACATCAAACGCTTATCTCATAACTTTGTGGATATTCTAATTTCTAGATTTCAAATGCAAGATTTAGTCTGTGGACATATTTACACTGTGTTTGGAGCAAGCATGGTGACTAAAAAAAACTTTCTATCCTTAGGTGTGAGCTGACACTTTGTTATGTAACTACATGCTACAGGCCAAAACCTTGATATTGTTAATTGGGAATTTTGATTCCGATGGAACCACATATTAGATCTTCACCACTTATCTTATCTCTTTGTTCATCAAGATGTTAGAGACATGGAGTCATGAGACTTTAGGATTCATCTTGTTTTGGGCAAATACGATAATAACTTGATAGGTGCGAACACGAGTACTTGAAAGATAGTTCTAGAGAGACTGACTATGCTATTAGTCTAGAGGGTTAGATTTTCTATTGGAACATGAATCAGTCATTTCCAAAGTAATGCATATAATTAGTGTTAATCAACTAGCTATTCGAGAGAACTCTGGCTTTCTGTCCTTTTACGCCCTAAATTGCTTCTCAAAATTGTCACATTTATCCACTTTGTGTACAAATCTGAGTCAAATTTCCTTATTGAAATGCAAAATTATTCAACCATTAGTATTTCTTAATCCCATCATCATCCTCTCGACTACAAACAACAAAATATTTTGTGTTTAGGGATAGTTAGGTTTGCAACTAGGTTTGATTACTATAACAAAAGGCTATAGTATTTTATGATGATTATCTTGTGGATTTTCGATTTATTTTGTAAATATCTCTATTTTCAGCATATACCTTTTCCTTTTTCAAAACAAAAAACTTAGTTTTCTAAATAATCTTCATTTTATATGCTTCTCATAATTATGTCATTCCGTGTTCTTAAGATGGAAAGAAGCGAAGAAACTAGTTGAATAGGGTAAAATAAAGTACATAGGTCTATACGAGTCTGCTTCCAAAAATCAAGTAGGCACATGCAGTTCATCCAACATTGATTCTTCTCTCATTGCCAACCAAGAATGTTCTTACAAACTATATTAAATTGGACTATGGTTGTGTTGCATCAAGAGCGTGCCTGTATTAAATTGTCTTGATACCAAAACTTGGGTTTAATTTTCTCATGTTGTTCTTATTGTGCTAGCCAAATGATTGAACTCTAATGATTCCTTTGGAGCAGATGGCATGGGTTTAATCCTATCTTTCGACCTAAAAGGAAATTTTGGAGTGGCATATGAGTGGAGGCCATTTTGAATATACTTCTAATGCTCACTTAAGATATTCTTGTACCAGTGAATAAGAAATTGTGGACTTGAATCTTATTTATTTTAATTTTTCTAAATGATGGATGTTGTATGTCCTGGTGATTATCTGGTTGAGATGTTTTCTGCTCTGTGTTTAGAGTACATTTATTGCACTTTAGTAGGTCAAATGCGTGTAGCTCTCTAGAGCGAGATAGGGGTGGATACCACAATTCTTGTTTTATGGTCCATGTATAGAATTGTGTCCTGAATCTGCTTAAGGATTCTTGACATCTTGAACCAAATTGGAATGTCCTAGCCATGTTTGGCTGCTAGAAAACATTTGATTAATTGATTTAAACAAATCCATTTTTTCCTTAGAGTTCTGAAGAATGCATTAATCACTGGAAGAAGTCCATCTGACATTGGGGAATTCCAAAGTTAGCAAAGATTATTAAGTTCTGATGCACATTTGACCTTCAAATGTTTACATATTCATCATTTTTTTTTCTTGTTTTCTCTTTTTTCTCTCTCATATTCTTTTCTTAATTTACTCTTGTAAGAATTTTAGTTTCAACAACTTAATAGGTTATATCCCCAGTGCTTTGCTTGACTTGGGCTCTCTCGCTAACTAGTAAGATTCAAACATCTTTTCTCTTAGATCTTGGTTATGTCATTCACTTCGAATTGCATTTTATTTTCTTCCATACACTGATTAAATGATCATGTTTCTCATACACAATAACATGTCTAGAACTCTTCTAGCCAAGATTCTTGAAGATTAAGAAAGAGAATTTTAAATGAAAATCTATGTTGAATATTATATCTTTCTTCACCATAATAATCAAATTTTCTTGCTCCAGAGTATATAAATTCTCAAAACTTTATTCTATTTCATATTCTATTTATAGAAGAAAACATGAAGGAAAGGGAAGGGAGAATATAGATAAAATCCTATATTTAATTCTTTTTTACCACAATCATCCAATTTTCTTACTTTGACAATATAAAAATTCGTAAAAATAATCTTCTTCTATTTATCTTTGAAATCAATTAAATAGGAAATTGCATTACATTTTTTTAATTATTTCTTTGTTTCTCAAGGTTCCTATAAAATCTTATTAATTTCAATATAATTGATAATTTTAATAAATTTTTAAGTTCAAATTTTATTTATTTTTACTCTTTCCTTTATGATTTGTGAAAAAGAAAATAACATACGCTAAATTATGAACTAGAGTAATCATCATTTTTGTTTTTTTCCTGTTTAATCCTTTAAGTGTTTCAAGATGAGCATAGAAGATTTCTTCTAAGAAATAAAGTTAGAGAATGACCATGAAAGCATGTAAGGTAAACAACAATAATTTTACGCCAATGTATTTTTTAGTGATGAGATCATTTAGAATGTGTAAAGGACTTAATATTGAACTAGTCAAAATTTTAAGATTGTTCAAGCTTTTTTGTGCAGAGCAGTTGAGCTCTCTCAAATTTTCCTAGGAAGTGGAATCTGAAGAAAGGATAGATGATGGTTTACTTTGTGGAGAGGAGAGATTCGAGTGTTAAACAATTGATGCTCATTGCGCTTTTCAACAAGAATAAGATGCTCAGAGGTAGAAGGTTCATTTCCCTATGATTATCTCTAAGAATATAAGTCATCTTCAGATTTCACCAGAGACGTGACATAGATATCTTGGAGTAGCAGTACTTGCTTTTATGGTTATTTATGATCTCGTCATTTTATTCCTCTCTAGGGTCCAGCGTCAACTTTGTGTTCTTCCAGATTTTTTTTCACTTCATACAGTGAATATGATGAATTAATTTATACTTCAATCAATGGAGGCATTTGAATTCTTTTGTGTTTGTTATTTTTTATTCCCGGATTAGTGTCAGCCATTTCAAAAGCAAAAAGAAAAGCATAAATTGAAGATATCATACATAAAAACAGAGGAATTTCTTCATTTTCTTGTTCTAGACGTGAGGATTTGTTCAAGAGAGAACCTATAAGTAAGAAAGTAGATATTTGGTTTTGTCAATTGTACTTTATTTCAAAATGGGAATAGAGTTAGACATAGAATCTTAACAGTTCTTGTATATATGCTATAATAGACAACTGAATTTTTCAGAATGGTCGATTTATGTTCCTATGATTTATTTTGAACAAAATATTGATGAATGTCGTGCTTTGCAGATTTAACGCAAGTGTTGAGCTAATTCTTAATAAAATAAAAGCGCGAGCTGTTGTGGAAATTCCTCAATCATCTGGAATAATTCATCCACCACCTGAAGCCCAACCATTCCAAGAGGATGCTATGCAATTTCATGCAATAGAGGTTGTCTCTGATGAACCAATGTCCTTGGTCATCTGATGGAGAAACGATAATACAAATTGATTAGATCAGCGGAAATGGAGAATGGCTGAATTTGAATCGAGTTGGGATACGATTGGAAGAACGAATGATAATGATAATGATTAATTAGATTGATTTACATCACGTTCATAAATTTTCACATATGTTTTATTTATTTATTTATTTCATAAAGCTTGTACTAACATGTTTATACGCCTCGAACATGCGAGGTTAGGGGATCAAATGAGGGGAGGTCGCGAGTGGGATAGGGAGGACATCACGGGGGTACATTATCCCATGCAGAAGGTCTAACCAGTACCACTCCACTAGAGGAATTGCATACCTCCATACGGCCATCTACGGAATCATCTTCGGTGCATTTGACTTCATCGACACAAGCTGCGACCACGCCTTTACTACCAGTTGGGTCTACATCATCGACCATGTCTACACTTGTGACCTCAGCATCTGGTAGGACTTAGTTGATTGTGGAGAATGGGAGGTAAATGAACATAATAGATTGAAATATTTTAGATTATTGTTCTTAAATTTTTTTTTTATGTGTGAAAATTGATATTTGCATGCTTTTAGGTTTGTCGAGTCTTACCGATGTTCTTCTTGCATCACCTCCAATTTCAAGGAGCGGGTTGACATTGAAGGGTATAAATGGAGCACCATCACAAAAGAGATAAAATGCTTTTATTGGGAAGAGTTCAAGGTATAACTCATTCACTTATAGCCTTTATATGTAAAATATGTACATGACAAATTGGATAAATGAAGTGTTGTGTTTGTTGGTTGAAATGTTGTTGGATTAGTTGGGAGTATTATATAAATGTCTTATTATATTGCAAGCATATGTTTTGTTTTATGAGTTGGATTATTGCGATCTGAGAGGTAACTCACATCAAAATTTCATGAAATCATTATTAATTATTTTAACATTTTATTTCGTACTTATCACAGTAACCATTAACTTTCTTTATAAATATTTCTCATGGGATATCGAGATTGTGGGTATCATCAAAGCACTTGGGGTGCTTGCGAGTCTAAGGTATCTGGATAATTTGAATCATCTCGGAGGAAACATGGGAGAGGCCGATGCATGTTACGGAGTCCCGTGCAGGTAAGGTGGAATTGAAGCATGGGGTACTGTAGAGTTTGGCTCCAATTAGAGCAGATATCTCTGAACCGCCTTGAATGTCAGAGAAGAAAATTTGGACCGAGGCCTGGGACCTTCAAGACACATTGGGGGTTCCATTTCATTCTCAGAGCATGTTAGGAGGATTGTAAGTACTTAAAACTCTTACTTTAATTTTATTTTGATTTGTAAGATCATAACAAATATATCTTTTAATTTTACTAATATTTCTATATAGGAGAAAGAGACTGGGAAGAAGCCATCCTTTATCCAGATCCATCAACAATTACATACTTCTAAGACCACTCATCTATGGGTTGGCAGAGGGCTCGCCAAATCGGGAGTAAATAAATTAAGTATATTAAGATTACTTCAAGTTTTTATTATACATTCATATATTGTCCCAGATATCTATTGGAATTTTGTAGTTATGCGTGAGAAGTAAACGAGGATGGAGTACATTGGATGAAATTCGGGGAAGAACCACAGGCATCTATCGACGAAGATGCAACATACTTACGAGTTGTGGTAGCTAATAAAAAACGGCAGCGGCTCATATACGAATTAGGTAATCGATCTTCAGTATACATGAGTGGCTCATCTTACCATTCCACTGCATGCTCATCCAGGAATGATCTTGAGCTACATGAGCAGCTCAAGGACGAGGTTCGACAGGAGGTGCAAGAGGAAGTGGATACTAAGGTTAAAGTGTTACAAGATCAATTTGATGAGGTTAAGGCTCTACTGAGGGCTTTAGCTCTATCGACACAGGTCTCCTCATCAGCTACAGCTCCACATGTGGATGAATGATGAGTCCAAAAACTCATTAGATTTTTAATCCATTTTTCTGAGTTTATAATGAGAATAATGTTGAATTGTTGACAGGAAACTGATAATTGAATCAAATTCAATTTGCGGGAAAATCTGTGAAAATCAAATTTTAGCAAAATCATAAGAAATCGGCTGCGTGGTGAAGTCAAAGCTGAATTTAAATTGCGACGGGAAGTGGAGACTCGACAATTCCAAAGTCACGACATCAACAAATTTGGCTTTGAAGAAGAAGGCGAAGAGTGAACAAGTGAAGTCGTGACTTGAAGAGTTGAGACAAAGAATGACTTGGTCGAGATTAAAAGCAGTTAAATGAAGAGAAGTTCATGTGCGACATCCATTTGATATTGCGACCTTGCAACAGAGATAAATGATCTCATGATACCACCATGAGGTCGCGACAAGGATCTGTCTACAAAGCTACAAGAACAGCCTTCGCAAGTAAAAGAAGTCGCAACTAATTTTGAAAGAAAGGGCTTGATGTCGCGACCTTGACAGTAATGAAGAATCACACGAGGTGTAGTGAAAATCCAATTAGAGCCATAAATTAATGAAGAATCGGACATGATGTCGCGACAAGCAGTGTGACGAATTGAAGGCTTAGGAGTAGACATGGAGGTCGTGACACAGACTAGAAGTCGCGACATAAAATTTCAAGAGACTGAACATCGAAGTCGCGACATCTAGAAGAGGTCGCGACATCAACACTGAATCAGGAATTGTTCCTAGAGTGGGTATTAGAGACAATGACAAGGAATTAAGGTCGCGACGTCATTCAGAGGTCGCGACCAAAAGATGAACCTACTTTAGAAATAATGGATGAGTGATTAGACAATTGATGTCGCAACAAAGTCAAGGTCGCGACATAGAAAGTCGAGGATGTTAAAAAGGCAAGTCGCGACGAATAAAAGCCTACGACGGGCGAAAGAGCGAGTGAAGTCAGCGACGTATGATTGAAGTCACGACCTAAAAAATATGGCTCCTGGCGGAAGCGAAGTCGCGTGTAATTGAAGTTGCGACATCAGAAGAGCTCATAAGCAGAACATTGAAGTCGCGACGTGTAAGAAAGGTCGCGACACCAAAACAACTCACATGCGAGATAAAATTGCGACAAGAGGGGTCGCGACATGAGTCAATATCGCGACACCTGAGTAAGATCAGCGACATGAACAAACAAATGGGCGGTTATTTTGGAAACCCACAAGGAAATGCACCCGAAGTTAGGGCCCGGCTTCGGAACCACATAAATGGCGGTACTCACGAGAAGGAAACGGCTCTTGGCTCGAAGCGAGAGTGCGGGTAGCGAAGGCTCATTATTTTAATTTTCTGTTTCTTTTTCTTTGTTTTGCTGTTATTTTAGATTAGATTAGAGTAGATTGTTATTTCATTTGAATTTCTGGATCTGGATGTTAGTTGTTGAAGTTGAAGCTGAATGCAGAATGTTATTTTCTTCAAATTACTGCCTGGTTCGTTTGAAGTCAAAACAAATTTTGGAATTCGAACTTCCAGTTTCAGTTCTGATGAATTCTTTTGATCGGGAGCTACCGTTGGTGTAATGAGTAATTTAGAAACCCGGCTTCCATTGAATTTACTACATTTGTTAGAATTTATGCTCTGTGAAATTTATCGAGTCTGCGAACTTAGTCTTGAATACGCTGTTGGTTTGTTTATTTTATGTCCCAGTCAAATATCGGTGTCTATGCAGCCAATAAGTTGTTTCATGCTCACGATTTCCGGGAGGCCCTCTACGAGGTGACCACGGAGAATGCATTCTGAGTTTTGAACAATTTCTCAAGGGTATGCGAACCCTAATATTGGGGATCTAATGGGCTTTGTGAATTTGTCGATAAATCTTCTTCTCGCGAAGCTAGGGAATGAGTTGAATGACTTATCAATTAAAATGAGCGAGAGGATCGCCTCGGTCGAGCAGTAAGTTCAATCCGTGTAAAGGATCTAATCAAGGAAAGAATGAAATGTTCCAATTTTGAGGATAGAAGCAGTATAGGTATAAACCCCATGCTTAGCTATGTCTTAGGAATTTAAGGTTTATAATTATGTGCGGGAATGAAGTATTGAAAAAGAAAAATACCCCGAGCAAAGGTAGCTCAGATTAAAGTAGTTATCTAATCCTGCATCTTCGAAAGAAGCAGGGGAAGACTAGATGATGAAATGTGTCGTTAAGGAGAAATCCACATGGCATTACCATGCTTCCTTGGGCCAGTTCTAATAAGGGTTCATGAAGCAAAGTTCTGAGTTGTCTACAAGAATCGATGTTTCACAATAATTTATTATTTTCTAGTGCTCCTTTAAAAGCTAAGCGATCGATCCCAGTTCTTTTAATTTTTTATTTTTATTTTTAGTTTAAGCATCATTTCATTTTGTTCTTAGTTTACACATATCTTTATTCTTTTATTATTTTAAGGTTCTTCAGGAATATATCAATTGCATATCATAGTCCAAATAGTATAGAGCTTGAGTAGTCAGGGTAGTTGATTGAGAATTCTTGAGATCTCTGTGGGATCGATATCTGGACATAAATCCACTTTATTACTTGTTCGACACGTACATGCGGAATCATGGATCAAAGCGAGAAAGAAATTTATCTACTCTTGAGGAAACCGCTTTTAATCGATATAATTTTAAAGAATATAACAAACAAGTTTCCTTAGCATTATTGTTGGGGATTAAACCAAATAATCCTTTAGTAATACTTTATAAATTTGTGTTGATGTTTTGATCCATCGCTCGCACTTACATAGTGGAACAACGAACATCAGTTTTAGGCGCGGATTCTTGAAAGTTAGACAATTGTCCTTTGGTAATAGTGTCATAAATTTGTATATATCCTTTGGTCCACGAACAAGTTTTTGGCGCCGTTGTCGGGGATTAGACAATAGTCCTTTGGTAATAGTGTCATAAATTTGTATATATCCTTTGGTCCATGAACAAGTTTTTGGCCCCGTTGCCGGGGATCGAAAGAATTAATTAGATCAATATTCTGACGAAAGAAGGATATACTAATTTGGGCATTTTTAAGAAAAGAACAAAAATAGCTTTTCAAGCAGTGACTACACTAGTCACTAATTTTTAACAAGCCATGTTGAAAATATTTGTTAGGTTTGACTAATCCTATTAATATGAGTATGCTTTTATTTCGGAAAACCTTTGTCTGTAGGAAACGAGGATCGACTGATTCTAAACGGACAGATTGGAGAGGCATTTCGGGGGGCTTAAGAAAGACAAAAGAGCGAAACGTAGCTATGGCGGAAGAGAGACATGACGGGTGAGGAGCAGAGAGGACGGGAGCGAAGACCCCATTGCGACACAATGGAGGATTTACGGGGCTATTATTGAAGAGTATTCTGCTTGATCAGAGACGACCTACGGTGGATCAAACAATTTTGAGCTAAAGCGGCCTTAATTACAATGGTTCGGCCAACATCGGTTCTTGGTCATCCCATGAAGACCCAAATGAACTTTGGGAAGATTTCTCGGGATCGGTATCTGAGTGAAGGTTTGAGCGGTGTGAGACCCGAGGAGGTGATAAAACTTCATACTCTTCCGTTTTCTTTGAGAGACATAGCAACCACATAGTATGAATCATTTACCATATAGTTACATTTGATACTTTAAGTGTTGGTAGAAGCTTACTTAAGCGGATTCTTTCCCCATCTCTCATGGAGAGGCTGAGAGAGATAATTGTATTCCAACAAGGGAAGATGAGGCTGTATGTCGCAGGAAAGATTGAATTCTTGAAGAGGTGCCTGATGCATGGAATAGACTTGAAGACCCAAATGGATATAGTGTATCAAGCTCTTGAATGAGTATCGAGGTATTACTCCGATGCTTCATCTTTGTGGAGGATTATTGAAAAAAGTCTTTGAAGAGGCAAGAGATCGATAGAGGACACGGCAGGAAATACGTATGAAGCTCCATACGAGTTTTCAGAGGGAGTAGTAAGAGGAAAGAGAATTCGTAAGTGAGGCAAATAGCTGACCATGGAGGCTAAGTTGGATGCTATAATGCATAGGATGGACAAGCAAAGAGGAAGATGCCTTTGCTCATGAAATAGGAAACGTTAGAGAGAGAATTGATGAGGAAGAATCTTGATGTGCCAACGAAGAAGATTCTTATGGTCTTGAGGAGGTTAAGAATACGTGAGCAGGAAAGAAGTTATCATTTCAAGCTAAATCCTAACACTGCTTATACCACAATCCGGCGCGAAGACAAGGAATTTCTCATATGGTGGAGGGGCATTACATGGCCCCGGCGAGACAACATCCTCGACAAGGATATCGGCGGCCACGAGGTTCAGCGGCGGCCAAGGAGGTGAGGGCGAAATGAATGCGAGGGTCGGAGGGAGGAACCCAGCCATTTGAGGAACAAATCTTTGCGGTTCATGAGGGGGATAACAAGAGGCTATTACAATTCCATGAGCGAAACTATATCTGACGGAAACTTTCAAGTCGATACGGATGTTTTAGGAAGAATGCTAGTGCTTCAACTGAAAATCTAGAGACACAAGTAGGGCAATCGGACTGAATATGCCGTCGAACAAGGAACATTCCTATTGACACCAGAAGAACCCTAAAGACTGCATGGCAATTCAATTGAGAAGTGGGAAAGATTTGAAACAGCGGAAGACGAGATAGAAAAGAGAAGTGAGCGAAGAAGAATTTGAAAAGAAAGAAGAGAAGAACAGCCTGATTGAACAGATGAAAGGAAGAAATGACCAGAAAAAGAAAGAAGGAGTACCAGCTTATGCTCCTGCAGTGCCATTCCCACAGAGACTTCAGAAGTCAAAAAGAGAAGAACAATTTTCTAAATTCTTGGATCTTTTCAAGAAAATAGAAATAAATATCCCATTTGCAGAGGTGATCAGTCAAATGCCTCTTTATCACAAAATTTGAAGGAGGTGCTGACGAAAGAAAGATAGCTGAGGGAGGGTATAGTTAACCAGGCCCGCTGCATGCGGTGCACATTGTTATCAGCAAAAGGCTCCCAGTAAGATGAAAGACCACAGCGGTTTCACTATTCTGTTCTATAGGTAAATGTGAGTTCGAGAAAGCTTTATGTGACAACGGGCAAGTATAAATTTGATGCCTTTAACGGTTGTGCGAGACTTAGTTTGGGGAACTAGCGGCAATTGTACGGATGGGCGTGTATCGATGCCGTAATGGGGGCGATGCGGAAGATGTACTTCGTCAAGGTTGGAAATTCATTTTTCGGTAGATTTTGTTATCATGCGAGATGAAGGAAGATCCTCGAGTTCCTACGTCGCTGGGAGGCCTTTCTTAGCAGCAGGGCTACGCCTTGATTGGCGTACGGAAAGGTGAGCGACCTTGATTGGGAATGAAGCGGTGCATTTGAATATTAATAGAGATGCGGAACATCCTAATGCAGAGGAAGAGCGGAGTTGTATGGGCAGTAAGAAGCAATAGCCTTCTCAATGATGAAGTGAATTCTGATTGTATCATTGAAACTCTATCAATGAGATTGAGATGAATTTCGGTACCTTGAGGCTTTGATTGTGAAGTTACGCCTTCAAATTTGTTTAATAATGAAGCAGATTTCAGTATAAATGAAAATAGTCAAGATGAAGTGACGGCCCGGACCTGACAAACTCATGGGTGAGCTAGTGCGGGAAGGGTTAACATTGGAAAGGAGTTGCCCGGCTCATTGAAATATGAGTTTTAGAGCCCAGAAAAGAAAAACCGAGTTATCCTTATAATTGCATTATTGAAGTTGAAGAACATAAATTTTGGTAATTTTGAGAAAATACAAGGAAAGCGATTGCTTGGTGATTGAAGATCACGAGCGGTATCCAGTCCCTGTTGTATGCACAAAATATTGCTGGAAGATAATGCAAAAACTATGTTGAGCATCAGGAGAGAGTGAACTGATCATGAAAAGTTGTCGGAAAAGTTACGAAATGGTTAAATGCAAGTTTATATATGCTATATCGAGACGAGTTCTTGGTAAGCCCGAATTTACATGTGGTTCGAAAGAGCGAGTTCCTTTATGTCGAAATGAAAAAATGAACTTATTCCTCTGAGCGCGTGACAAGATGGAGGTTTGTATCAACTACGAAAGTGAATCACTACTTGACGAGGAAGGATGTTTTCCACTACCTTTCATCGATCCATACTAGATAGGTTGGCGGGGACATCCTCATTTTGTTTTTTTCTTGATGGATATCTAGATATAACCAAATAGCTAATGCACTTGAATTATCGGAAAACCACTTTATGCCCATTTATTTACTTTTGGCACTAGAAGAATGCCATTTGAGCGTATGCTCTGAAGTACCTTCAAGATGCATGATATACCATGTTTTAAGTTCTGCGAAGAAGTTATGGAATCTTCATGGATGATTTCGGTGTATGGATCCAGGTTTTGAACGATGCTGCATAGCTTTGGGGACCCGATTACTTAAAGGTGCAGACAAAATCTAGCTACGAGATTGGGAAAATGTCATTTTATAGTTCTGAAGGTTGTCTTAGGGCATGGTTTTGCGGCGGGGCTTGAGTAGACCCGAGCAAAGGTTTCAATTATAAGAGACCTAATGCCACCACTCTGATCAAGGGAATCGAGGGTTTCTTAGGATAAAGTTTTATAAGAAGATTTATCGAATTTCTCAAAATTGCTAGACCGCTATACGATTCTTTGGAGAAAGATACTAAGTTTTATTTTGATGAATCTGCCCGAGAAGCATTTGAAGAAATCAAATCGAATTTAGTTGAAGCTCCCATCATGGCAAAACCCCAGTTAGAGCGAGAGATTTGAGATCATGTGTGATGCGATGATTTTGCGATAGAGATTTGTATTGGAGACTAGAAAAGATGAAAAAGTGTTCAAGGCCATCTTATGCCGTAAGGCCTTTAATGAAGCCTGAGAAAAGTATTACCTCTGAAAAGGAGATGCTGGCAATAGTGTTTGCATGTGAAAAATTCGAGCCATATTTGCGGGCCCATGTTGTTATACACGCGATCATGCGACAATTAAATATTTAATGGCAAAGAAGGAAGCTTAATGCGAGATTGATCAGGTGGAGTATTATTGTTGCAGGAATTTGATTTAGAAATTAAAGACAAGAAGGCGTGACAATGTTATAGCGGATCACTTGTCAAGGGTAGAGGAATCCAGCTGTCTGAGAAAAGGAAGAGAAATAGCGAAGAATTTTCGGATGAAGCGGTTATTTCGAGTTGTCACTCCAATCACCTGGTATGCTGATATTGTGAATTTCTTGGCTTGTAGAATTATGCCACGGAATTGACTACCGTGAGAAAAAAAGTTAGGGTGACAGTACTACATGCAGGATGATCCATATTTGTTTAAAGGAGGCGATCTACGATTATAAGGAGATGTGTGCAGAAAGTGAGCAAAGCAAGATTTTACGAGATATCGTACATCACCTTATAAGGACACTTTGCGGGAGATAAAACAACCCACAAAATTCTCGGTCGGATTTTTACTAGCCTACGATTTTAAAATTTGTTTTGAATGGGTAAGGATTGTGTGATCGATGCGAAGAATGGGAAATCATCGACCAAAGGCATGAGATGCCCCTGCGAAATTATCTGGTGGTCTGATTGTTTGATGTATGGGGAATGGATTTTATAGGGCCTTTTCAGTTTCATTTGGAAATATATATACATACTCTAAATTGTCAGTTATGTATCGAAATGAGTAAAACGAAGCTTGTCCTAAGAATGATGCCAATACGGGTTGTGGGGTTTTACAAGGATATTCTTACTTGATTTAGGACACCTAGAACTATAATTAGTGATGGAGAGGAAGCCATTTTGCAAATAAGGTGTTTGACAAACTCATGAAATGAGATATGGTATCAAACACATTATGAGCTTGGCTTATCATCCTCAACAAATGGGCAAAATTTGAAATTTCCAACGGAGAAATAAAGAAAATTATTTGGAAAAGGCGTGAGTTAACGAGGAAGATTGGTCTTTGAAGCTTGATGATGCATTATGGGCATACAAGACTGCTTTTAAAACTCCCATTGGAATGTCCCCATACAGACTTGTCTTTGGAAAACCATGTCACCTCCCTCTTAATTTGGAATACAAAGCCATGCTGGGCCATAATAGTGAACCGATTTCAAAATTGCAAAGGAAGAGACTTCTCAGTGAATGAACTGGCGAGAAAGCGAAGCCTATGACAATGCTAGGATACCACAGGACAAGACAAAGAAATGGCGCGTCAAGGTTCGAGGAAAGAGTTCGGAGCAGGAGATCAGGTTCTGCTATTTAACTCCAGATTAAGATTATTTCCAGGGAAGTTGAAATCGAAATGGAGTGGACCATATACAGTGGTGTCAAGTACCACCTTTGGAGCAGTAACACTCAGGACTGATGCTGGGGAAGAATTAAAAGTTAATGGGCAAAAGACTAACAAACACTATCTCGTGAGGGGAGAAAGAAAGGAAGAACTCGAATTTGGTGAATTGAGAGAAAGCAGCAGCTAATCAATTGCAGGACTCAGCGGAGACTCATGGGAGCAACCCGTATAGTTTTTAATCACTAAATTTGATTTTTCTTAGTTTTGGTAATGATTTGTTAGGAATTGCTAAGTCAGTATTTGTTTAATGTAATTCTTGTTAAGTTGTTTCAGTTTGCTTATGCGAAACGGCGGGACTCGAGGCGAGAGAAGACAAGCTCGAGGACTACTCCGGTAACTTCCACGGGGTGGAGCAGCTCGAAGGGAGTACTTATCTCCCTACATAAATTTTGTGAAAATTGAATAGAATACATGTTTGAATTGATGTGTAAGAATGATTAAATGGATCTTTAAGTGTGCAAATTAATAAGAAGTGAAAAGATGTCGATCATCAAATTTAGGAAAGTCACGAGACTAAGTAGTGACCCGGATTTATGTCGCGACAGAAGTTGAGGTCGCAACTTAGTCAGTATTGAAGGAAGAACAAGGGCACAGGTCACGACCAAAAGTTACGTCGCGACAGAACTTGAGGTCGCGACAGAACATGTGGGTCGCGACAAGAACAATTCCTTCAAAAGAGTTTAAGGGTCGCGACAACTCAACTATGTCATAAAATACATGATGTCGCAACCTGATGATAACTTGTCCTCTTATAGCTTACTTATGTCGCGATAAGCAATAATAAGTCGCGACATAAGAGAAAAGGTGCCAGCAGGGCAACTTTTAAATATGCCTTATATTTAATGATAGCACACAATTGCGGCCTGATATTTAAGTCGCGACAAGCACAATTAATTGGGATAATAAAGTCCGCAATAATGAATTTGGTGCAGGCGATGAAACTCCTCCCTTATCATCTCCTTCCTTGGAAGCAAATACAACTCTTCATCTTAAGCCTACTCTCAGGACACCATTTCTTTGATACTAGATCGAAATTCTTCACGAAGTAATTCCCTATTTCTCGAATGGTAGGACCGTCAAACCTCGTAAATAAGCGAGATCATGGAAGAATCTGACCCGGAAGGGAGTTCGTTAGGAACGAGAGGAGGAACACACCGTGGAACCATCAGAATCTCAACCAACTTCCAAGAAACAGAGAAAAAGGGGGAAAGAAATACAACAAGAAGAAAAGGAAGACGAGTTCGTATCGGGACCCGAAGCTTTCTCAAATGCAGGCATTGTCGGAAGGGGTTTGTCGAAGGAGAACCGAAACTTCATCTCTCCTTTTAAGAGATTAATAGAACAAAAGGGTTAGGAGACTTACGCAAGCATCAAAATTCGGGATATCGTGATAGTTACCATGGGAAATTCTAGAAATGTATGGGTGCCTTATGGAGGCGAGACTATTAATGAAATGTGGAATGGAAGGCGGAAAGAATGGATCAAAATTCAAGAAGTTTATTGAACAACCCTAACGGTAGAGAAGATTGCAAGAAAATTGAGACGGTAAAGGAAGTGGAAGAAAGGAAAATGAGAGCAAAAGACCACTAAACGGGGAGGTTGTGAGAAGAGGCAAAAGTGTGGTTTTACTTCCTGGCCTCTGTTATGGTCCCCTACCAAGCATATCTGCACAGTAAGAGAACAAGAAGTAATCCTTCTTTGCCTATGCGAAGAATTTAAAGTTGATGCTGGAGCAGTTATTAGAAAATTCTATAATGAGATACCATGAAGGGGAACAAAGAGGTTTGATCCTCGTCAGGCGACTATCACGAGGTTATGCTTGAGAAATTTGGTGTGAAAGGAGCATTAGGAAGAAGAGAAAGAAGAATGCCTAAAATGTCACCACTAACTCTGACAGAATGTCAAGGCCCGGGAATCAAGAAAAAAAAGGGGTTATAATGAAGCGGTCGAGAGAAGAAAATGAGAATCTGAGGCGGGGAGAGGACACAGCAGTTTGCGGATCAAGAAGAAGAAGATCCGAAGCGCATCCGAGAAGAACACCTTCATATTTCTTAGATGACGAGGAGAACAAGGTGAGGAAGTCCTAGATTTTCAGCCCCAGCATGACTCTCCTCTACTAGGAATAGAGATTCCAGGAACGTGGTGAAAGTTCTAGCGGGCTCGAGGAATAATCAAATAATGGAATCTTGGATTTCCATTCAAAGAAAATGGAAGAAGGAGGAGCAATGGAATCTCCAGCAAAAATTCAGAGAAGAGGTGTATGAAAAGAATTGAGAGAAGGGATCAGCAATGGAAGAAATGAGCGAGAGAGAAGAGATGTATGAATCGAGGCTGAAAAGAAAAGATCGGCAATGGGAAGAAGAGATGAGCGAAGGGAAGATCGGATGAAGAGATCACAGGAGCATCAAGAGGAAAAATTTGAAGGAAATGGAGGAAAAGAGATCGAGATCTTGAAGAGTTAAAGCTAAGCCATGAATCAAATTTCTCTGCCAATCCAGTATGAGTGATTCTCAACTCTAAAACTAGTAAAGGAAAGAGACTCGGATCGAAGCTAAAACTAGAGGGCTGATTAAAGGGATTCAAGTTCTATGCATGTCAATGTTCAAGGACTTGAAAGGATGAAGGAGGAAGAGATCTGGAAGCTTGATGACAGATGCCTTGGAGAAGAAAGTACGGCGAAAATTTGGATTTAATCGGCAATAATCTTTCCAAATTTTAGAAGTCATAATGAAATGGAAACGCTAATGAACCTTTGGGCTGAGACAAAGATGAGTCACGAACAAAAAGGTTGATCTCACAAATGGTGCTTGAAGAACAAATCGAAAGGGAGAATGACAAGAAGAAGAAGAAGAATGGAAATGAAATTCCCCAAGGAATTCTCTCCTAATTTAGCTACTCTTGATGCAGATCCTCCCGAAGCATCTTGCTCCTCCCCAAAAGAAAAAAGATGATCCTCCCATTGATTATCCTTCTCTTCCTCTCTTCTGATTGTTGTTTCTCAACTTTTGCATCACATCATGAATAAAAGCAAGAATTTGTGAAAAGAAATGTTTGCTTCTTTTGATTAGATTGTATTGTTTTTTTTTTTTTTTGCTTGAATTGTTAGGAGAATAACGATAAAAGTTTAATTCAAAATAGAAAATGCTGAAATATCATAATACGAACTAGTTGAAGAAGTTTTACTAGGAGATAAACTTGAACAAAAATAATTACAGAATCAGGGCATGAATAAAGAAACTAGAATTAGGAGTATTTACTGTTTTGTTTAAATTCAGTTTAGTTGCAAAAATTGGAAAATTGGTTATTGTTGATGGAACAAAATACTTGGTTAAAATAATGTAAGTAGACAGTGAATAAGTACAAGTCTTGAAGAAATAATACACATCGGTCAACAAAACTTATAAGAGCTTTTGTGGGAATTGGAGCATCCTTACAGAATTCGGGATTTAGATCCACAGTCCTAAAACTTGTTTGATTATTGATTGAAATCCTAAAGTGAAAACAATAACGAAATGATAGAGGCCATCCTTAGCGGCAGGCCTTTTAAGAAAGCCTACCCTCGAAATATACTTAAGCATATTCTACAGTTCTGATTTGAGCCAAGTAAGCCTTATTTCTTCAATAAACAGCAGCTGAAAACTGAAATTCCCTTCCTTGCAATAAACACACGAGTAAGAACCCGAATTATCAGTTTCTGGATTCGGAAAAGTTTAATTATAAAAGGAAGAAACAAGTTTGGGAAAATATTTCCCAAATTTGTGAAGGAATTGAAGAAGTAAAGGCTAGTGAAATAAGGAATAAGTTTTGTCTTGTGGCCTATTTCCCTTGAACAATTAAGCTCGTAGGGGTGTTTTAACACCTAGCACCTAATACTTGTTGGTATGGGAGTTGCTTCTTGAAGTTCTCTAAGAGTAATAGAAAGTCTAAGAAGACAAAACATTGCACTATTCCAAATCTTAGAAAAATAAAAGCAAAAGAGTTAAAGAACAAAGGAATCTGCCGGAATAAAGTACTTATGGAAGTTGAAATTCCATAAAGGAATTTAAGAATCGAGGCTAAGATTGAGGGAGAATCGAGAAAGACAAGAAGAAAAAGGGGAAGAAAGTTGGAAGCGACAATGTAGAGACAAGATGGAAAGCTGGATAATTTACAACCTAAATTTTTCTATGTCTACCCAATTACTCCTTGACATTTACAAGCTGAAAAGACCTCATTTGATTTTGAAGGTTGAATTTACTACATTAGTGGAGATCGATATGAAAACAAGCATATGGGACTTTGATAAGCAGTCTAAGAAAACTCGAGAAAGATTAACTTAATTCAACATGAAGATGAAAGGATTGATGACCGCACACAATACGTATCGTATTCTGTTAAATAAACCGCTTAAATACATTAGTTTATCAAGAAATTTTGTAATAGAAGTACACTATGCCTTGTTCTTCGTGATCAAACTCAAATTAAATAATAAAGTGATATTTTAATTCTGTATTAGAAGGGGCGGAATGAGAAAGACTCGTGGGTATAAATCAGAAAATGTCCTTAAAATTTTCTAAGCTTATTTGTCTGAGACAAACAATTCTTTTCTTTTCTTGCTCGGGGCAAGCAAAATTTAAGTTTAGGGAATTTGATGAGTCCAAAACACATTAGATTTTTAATCATTTTTCCGAGTTTATAATGAGAATAATGTTGAATTGTCGATAAAATCGATAATTGAATCAAATTCCAATTCAGAAAAAATACAAATGTAAAATCAAATTTGAAGAAAAATCATAAGAATCACCAGTAGAATTGAAGTCAAAATTGGAATTTAAATCGCGACAAGAAGTGCAGTTTCCAACAATTCCAAGTCACGACATCAACAAATTTGGCTTTGAAGAAGAAACTGAAGAGTGAACAAGTGAAGTCGTGACTAAGAAGGAAGCTGAGACAAAGAATGACTCAGTCTTAGATTAAAAGAAACAAAGCAAATGAAGAGAACGATGTTCGCGGTCACTCGATGTCATACAACAAAAGGAGATAAATGATGTCATGATACCACCATGAGGTCGCGATAAGGATCTGTCTACAAAGCCACAAGAACAAACTTTTGCAAGTAAAAAGAAGCTTCCTGCAACTAATTTGAAAGAAAGGGTCAAGGTTGGCACCTTGATACAATAATGAAGAATCGCCACCCAAGGTCGAAATAAAACCCTAGTCGACGACCATAAATTAATGAAGAATCGTATTATGATATCGCGACACTACTTCGAGGTCGCGATGTAATCGGTTTAGCAAGAGACATGGAGGTCGGATACGCATCGTAAGTCGCAGATAAATTTCAAGAGACCGGTCACGGTCGCGAAGCATCTAGAAGAGGTCGCTGGCATCAACACCGAATCGAATTGTAAATTTCCAGAGTGGTATCGTAGACAATGACAGGAATTAAGGTCGCGACGCCACCCAGATGGTCGCAACAAAAGATGAACCTACTAGAATAATGGATGAGTGATTAATATCTGATGTCGCGACAAAGAATCAAGGTCTACATAGAAAGAGTCAAGGGATGCGCTAAAGGCAAGTCGCTGACCAAATAAAGCTTCGCGATGCATTTTAAAAGAATGCGGAAGTCGCGACGTATGATTGAAGTCGCGACCTAAAAATAGCTCAGCAATGGAGGCGCGGAGTCGCTGACGCATGATCAAGTCGCGACATCAAAAGAGCTCAAAAGCAGAACAGTGAAGTCGCGACGTATGATTGAAGTCGCGACCTAAAAATAGCTCACAAGGGAACTGTCGCGACGTGTAAATGGAAGTCAAGACGGCGATTCATAAGCGTAATGAAGTCATGTCGTAAGAGCGGCCTTCACACCAAAACAACTCACATGCAGATAAGAGAAGTCGCGACAAGAAAGAGAGGTCGCGACATCAAGTCAATATCGCGACACACAAATGGAGTCGACATGAACGTCAAATGGGCCGCTTATTTCGAAACCTACAAGGCGCATCAAGTTAGAGCCCAACTCGTAACCCTACAATAGTTAAATGCGCATGAGTTCTCTCGCGCCGTAACGCAGAAGTTTGATAAATGGCTATCGCGGGCGGCAGAATTTTTGTTTCTTTCTTGTTTTGCCGTTATTTTAGATTAGATTATAGATTGTTATTTACCGATTTTTCTCGGATCTCGATGCTAGTTGTTGAAGTCAAGCCGAATGCGTAATGTTATTTTCAAATTACCGGTTCGTTCGCTTGAAGTCCAAACAGCCTGAATTTAACTTCCAGCTTCAGATTGGCTATTCTTGACTGAGCCACCACAAAATAGCAATTTAGAAACCTAGCTTCCGTTGAATCACTCAAGAAGAACTCATCTTTCCCGCGTAAATTTATCAAAGTCTACCAACTTCCAAATTTAATCGCTTGTCAGTTTCTGCTTCATTTTAGATCTAATCCAAATATCGTTGTCCTATACCTGTAATAGGATTGCTTGTGCCCATTTCCGTGAGCCTCCTGGAGCGACATGCAGGAAGGCATTCCCAGAGTTTTAAACAATTTCTCAAGGGTATGCGAACCTAATATTTGGATCTAATGAATGGCAATTTTAACGATAAATCTTCTTCTCACTTGAAAACCAGAAGAGTTAATGACTTATCAACAAAACACAGAGTTCTTACTGATTCCGAATTAAGTTCAATCCTGTGTTAGCAAAGGATCTAATCAAGGAAAGAAATTGAACGTTCCAATTTTGAGATGAAAACAAAGATATGTAAACCCATGCTTAGCCTATGTCTTAGAAGCTATACGGCTACCCATGCTCCGGGAATGAAGTATTGAAAAAGAAAATACCCAGAACAAAGGCAACTCAGACAGCAGTTATCAAATCTCTTCCGTCTTCGAAAGAAACAGAAGACTAGATGATGAAAATGTGTCGCCATGAGAAACTATTGGCATACCATCTTCCTCGACTTATTCTAAATCTAAGGCCCACAGCTAAAGCACAGAAGATCTCCGAGGAATTAATGTTTCATAATAATATTTCAATGCCTTTAAAAGCTAACTAATCAGCCTAGTTCTTTAATTTTTTTATTTTTTATTTAGCTTCTACATCATTTCATTATTCTTAGTTTATATTATTCTTTATCTTTTATTATTTTAAAGGTTGCTAGAATATATCTTCAATTTGTCATCATAGTCCAAATAGTATAGAGCTTGAGTAGTCGTGGTAGTTGGGATTTTGACAATTTCTAGACTGTGGGATCGATATCCTTACCAATCCACTTATTACTGTTCAACGTGACACTGCAAAAATAATCGTGAATCAAAGCCGTAAAGAAATTTATCTTACTCTAAGGAAACCGCTTTTAATCAAAATATACCGGTGTACAGCCATATAACAAACAAGTTTCATGGCATTATTTGCTGGGATTTGACAAGAACTTGGTAATAATCATTATAAATTTTAGGTTGATGTTTTGATCCATCACCGCACTTACATATGGGAGATAAACAAACAAAGCCAAGGCCGTGATTGACAATAAATTTTAGCAACAAGGTCAAATCAATATATCTCATCCACAACAATGACCCCCTAAATGATCTCACCAAAGATGACCCCCATCGCGATATGTGAACATTCCTATTGTCAACTTTTTGGTCTATTGTATAGCTACTGCACATGGATTTAGTACACTGAAGATTTTTATTAAGTGTGGTCATGGATTGAAGCATGTGAATAGGATCTACAATTTTATTTCATTTTAATTTTTTTATTATTTACCAAGGTTCTAATAAAATAAACATTAAGTTTAAACTAATAATAACAGCATCATTGACAGAGAATGGCATAAATATGGCACTTGTAATTAGTTATTTCATCAACACTTAAAAACGTTAGTACAATGTAACAAACATATATGACAACATTTGACAAAGTATCAAACATTATACTTGAAACTGGTATAATCACATGTCAGATATAGACAGACACGTACTAATGCAATAATTTGTTGTTTTACAAATACTACAAATGTTTGAAAATATCTAAAGATTAACATCGTAAAGATTGATATGGCGACAACTAAAAGTATTTAAACATTGTTCAAACAATACTACCAATGTCGCCATCACAAAGATATTAACGCCATAATAACAGCAACTTGAACAATGTGTCACAACACTTAAAAATGTTAGAAGTCATATCATAATAAAACTAATACGCTGGTTAATGGCACTAAACATTATACATAAGTTTAATACAACAATTTGTCATTAGAAGCAATGTTATGACACATTAATTTTGTAATGACTCTGATTTAACAACACCCAAAAATGCCTTTATACGGTCTATCAATAAATTGATATGGTGACACTTGGAAGTATCAAATAGTATATTGGCGATTTTAATAACATGTCGTAATAGCTATGTATTATGTACAAATATAATGGAAAGGATTTAACACTTCAAAATGTCGTATGATACGCCAAAGTACATGATACCATCGTTTTTTTGAGGTTGTAGACCAAAGATATTGGTCAGCAACATATAAGCGACAAGCCAGAAAATGCGTTGGTATAAAGTTAAAGTGATATTCGTCATTACACATGGTCGCGTCGATAAAACCATTTGCCAGGTAATCTCAATTATCTACCATTATTAGATCAATGCCGGTCATTTATATTAGCTGCCGTGCCCTACATAGGCATTTAAACTAAATGTGGCAAGCTGCAAGAGGAAGTTTAGTCCCCATTGAAAGCGAAATGGAATACAAGATGCATGAAGAGCACAAAGAGGTGCCGCAAGATGAATATGGACATGGTGAAAGGCATGGGTTATCATTGCTTTGATTTGAAATTTTTGCTTCAAAACTTTTTGCTGGAAGATATGAAAATAATAACCACAATTCAACTTTTTATCATTTGAACGAGTTGAGTGAAGAAGAATGAGTTGATCAAAGACGAGTAGATTATTGGATGTTAATCAATTTTTTTGCCAGGCTATATGGCCATTTAACACGAGTTTGTTGAAGAAGGAGCAGAGTGGAAGAAAGTTTGAAATAAAGAATCAATTGGAAATGCTTGTGATTTGATGGGAGTAAAGTGAATCCTGAAATGCAACGTGAAGGGTTAAAGCTCTTGTTTGAAAATCATGATCTGGTATAGATGTTTGCCTTCAATTAAACCATCTAAAACAATCAGCATGTGATATTTTTTTTTTTATCAAATGCAAATAGAACTTATTTCATTAGTTTATAGTATTAATTTATTAAATTGGTTGTTTTCCTTTTTTAATATTGTACTTATTAAGTATTAATGTTTTTTTACATGCTTAAAACAATATATATTATATTTATTTATTTTATATAATTAAACAGAATATATATGATATATATATATATATAGTGGTATATATATATATATAATTAATCATTAATAATGAAATAACAAGATTTATTAAAACTAAAATTGGGAATATTATAACCCACATGCTGAGAGTGTGCCCTTCCATCTTGTGCTTTAAAAATGGTCTGAAAGATTTCATGGGAATTTTAAAATTAAGGATTTAAAATGATGTTTATAAGATTTTGAAACTGACTTTTCAAATAGAAAAAACAACATTTTGATTTTATTTAAAAAATTTCGCACTTAACACTGAGGTGACAATCAAAACCAATTACTTAAAGTCTAAAGCAAATTGTTTTTAAAAAAGCCAAAAACAAACTCCCCTAAATGTTTTTTTCTTCAGTAAACTTCTTAGGGTTGAGATTGATGATCACTAATGCTCTGTATAAAACTAATCCACCTTGTAGATATCATACACTTTTTGTCCATGGATCTTTACTACTTTAAAAAATAGGTTTGTAAGATCTAAAATGAGCCTATACTAAAATATATTACAAACTTATTAAGAAGCAGTTATAATACTTTCGTGTATTGTTATTCATTTATTGTATACATATATAGTGAGAGTTCCACCACTTACTGAACTTAAAGAAGTGGATTTATTTTTCTTTCTTATCAGTTTACAATTATGATGCATATTGATCTGGACTGTCTGACATATTCTCAGCATTTACATACCATCAAAACTTCTGGCTTGGGGATTGCTAATATGGATCTGTCCCAACATTCATTCTGCCTGTACTCTACGAGTGCCATCTTCTCCTAAGTGAACTCATAAAAAACAACGCCATCACCTGCACAAACAGAATGAGAGGTGATGATTGAACTTCAAGCTGAGGCAAACAAAGTTCCACAAAATAAAAGGAGGCTTCCCATTAAGGCATATGAGTTTTAGGCTTTTCACGAAAAACAAAATTGTTTTTAATATCTAATCCGGCATTTTATTTTTATTTTTCACGACTTATTGCTGTATCTTTTGTAAAATTTTGATTACAGAAAAACCAAAATGATGTTTGGCTTTTGAATTTTCTTTATGTTATTTGATTTTTTCTATGAAGAAAAAAATTAACATCTAAATATGAGAAAATCATATACTTTGCATCTTAATTGAAACTTGCATCCATTTTGAAGTAATTTAAAATAAAGACAGTATTTAAATTTTATTTAAAAATTTATTGTCTCAAACTTTAGATTTTAATTAAAAAAGATTTTTAGGAAAAACAAAGATGAAACAAAACAAAAGTTTTTTGCCCAATGTAAAACAAAGTGCAACTTCCAAGGAGTTGTTTTTACATATACTTCATCTTCCATCTCTTGAGTGAAACTGACGGACCTTATGTTCAGAGGGTGTAGTCCACTGTAGAAGTGGAGAATGTGATGAGGGAGCATAAGATTTGAATTTTAAACTGTGGGATACCTGTAGTGTGGAATTAGGTCAAAGTCATGTTTTACAGCTGGTCAGGTACATGATATTTCCGTCTGGCACAAAAGCATAGCCACTAGCTTCATTTAGTCAAAAAAATGAGACTTTGGGACAACACAAAGTAGACAAGATGTACAAAATTTTTAATCTGAATTTAAACAACATGAAAAGTGAGAGCTGCTCAAATGATATGTCTCGGAATGATGATACTAATGCTGTGAGAAATGAATAAAATAAGGTCTAGGTGACACCTCATATAAGGTGAAGACAAAGTAAGTCATGAATCATATGCACCAAAACAGAGGAAGATTTCTGGTTCAAGGCACTACAAAGGAAATGAAGTAGAATTTCAGTCCAACCACAATCAAGGGCACTGTACAGTGTTTGAAGTTGAAATTAGCTCCTAGCATTCTTAAGTATTCTTGGCATGAACAAGAATATTGTTACCTGATCCTTGGGTGAGCCCTCAGCGGTAACATAATGGTGAGCCACATGACTGATCACGATCCCACTGTTTTGGCCTGCGGGGTTACCCTATTAAAAGAATCCTTCATTGATTAGAAAACTATCAAAGAAATTAAATAGGAAGTAACACCAATTAGAATGGTAACTTTATCTACACAGCAAATCAAGCAGCTTCATCTAAGCCCCATGAATCAAACCTATTCTCAATGTTGAAAATATATAAATAGAACATGTAAATTAGAAAACCAGTAATTTCTCAAGTGTCCAAATTAGAAAATTTGTATGAACTTCTGAACTGGTGCTAAAATCTCAAATCATTAGGGATTACTTGAAGAATTAGTGCTAAATCTGACTTATCTGAATATTAGCAATATTTCAGTCCTTTGACATTTTTTTCCCACATAGAGATCTGATTATAGGAATAAACCTCCTAGTTCAAGAATAGAGAGATGATCACATCTGAACTATAAGCCATGTAATAGCTTACTGTGGCGCTTGTTGTTTGTAATCATGATTTCTTTACCCAGTTCCTGTAAGAACCTGATATACGTCTTCCACAAAAGGATGAATGGATGTTCTGCAAGAGCTTTTTCTCAAACATAGATAAGAGAGCATAAAATTTTGTACCTTGTTATGGAGACCTTATTTACTTCATCGCACTTCCTCACCACGCTAGAATCCTCCTGTTTCCTCAAACTAAAAATCAAGTAGATTATAACCAGTATAACAGAACGAGAACAAAATAGAGCCACTTTAGTGTTATAGACAGAGGTGAGTCAAACAGATGGAAACCGTGAAACATACTTTCCATGCAGAGCCACATATTTTCCTGTTTCAATATACCTGTACTTCCTTTAGACGCTGGTCTCGTGAATGCTAAGATGATACCACTGAATTGATAGACCATGCTGTCGAAGTATATTAAGCTTTCCTCAACAGATTGATAGATATCTAATAAAGAATCACTTGAATGAAATACATTCTATATGATGTAATTATTCTGTTGTCTCTATGGAAATGCGACTTTGAAATCGGCACAACACAAAAGTTAAATGTCAATACTTTATTTCACATCAAAACATCTAATCTAATGCCTGATCCTAGATGAAAATGCAATCATATTCTGCAGCCAATATTCGGATAAGAACCGCTTCGCAAACCACCTAGGGATTAACAAACAAACAACACGTTACTGAGTACATGAGCATCTTCTGGAAAGAAAATTAAATAATGGTAGATTATGATAACAATTTAGTCTTGATCCATTAGACACATATGGGCTTCGATCGCCCGAATTTAAACTTCTTCCCAGTCATCCAATTGTTGCCATCATATATGAAAAGCATGATGACAAAACACTAGATCGAAACTTGTTTTAGATGAAAAAGAATTAAAGTCCATTTAATAAAATTTTAAATGATAAAAGTTATCAGAGCAGGGTGAAAAAGGCAAATTTATGATTATTATCATCACTTTTAGTTATTGATTTTATTTATACTTCTTTTAAGTTTTGATCTCCAGTTTTCTGTATTGGCCATGAGAGATTGGTTGATGTCCTGCTTCTTCTAAACATATGTTGGCATATGTTACTATCCAAATCAGAATTGAAGTGGTATCAAGAGAAACTGTGACGGCTGAATATTCTGAACAAAAAGATTCGATTAAAAGATAATAAGTCACGATATGACTCAAAGTCATTCTTCTCTCAACTAGAATTTCAAAAGAAAGCATGGGACATGCCACATAACCATAGTCTTTGCAAAACAGATGAGTAAGACTAGGTGTTCAGAGTGTGTGGGAAGGCCTGCAACACGAATTGAATTGGTACTAGTTTCCTCTTTATCTTAATGGCATCCAAAATATGCATACAGAGCAGATCAGATTCTGCTGGGTACTCCTGACCCACATGAATTCACTTTGAAATTTGCCACACCCCATCAGCGGCCAGTTTATCGGGATTTCTGTTGCAAATGATAAATTCAAGAGTATCATAGTTCTTGGCAAAAGTATATTTTTTTTCCATGCCATGGCATATCAACAGTTTCCAGAATTAATCTTAAAAATCATCATTACTTCTACTGTAAATTGGCATGCCTCACTCAGGGCTCCCGTAAGATCGCATATCCAAGTCAGAAGTCTGGAAACAATGGCCTCTAGGTAATGTTTCATCATCTAACAGCCTGCAGTGATTTAAACACACAAAATGAGTAAACAAGAGCATTACTACAACTGAAGTTGTATGCTACAAACTGAAAGAAGTATGTACATGATAACAGACCTGGCAAATCTTGCTCCTGCAATCTTGGCTGTAATAATCTGCATATCTGTCCGGAAAGCTCCTGCACATAATCATTCTCACAATAACTGACTACCCCACTCACCCCAATTTTGGGATCAAATGGTCAATCATGTCATCATCAGATTTTTCAAAATTTGAAACAAACCTTCATTAATTCTATAATCATATGATCACTCCCTCAAGAGAAAGTAAATTTAGAAACCAAAATAGTTTTGTAGGTATAGCTATGAATTAAAAATTCGCCTTTTGGAGACTTCATTTGAGACATCCGAGAGCTAAATGGATTAGGAAAATTGATTTATTAGTTCAGATTATTTGAAATAATAACTTGAAAACTGGTAACAAAGATTCGAAGTGGGAATAGAGTATGTTAATTAAAGAACTAATTTTTACCACCTATTAATGATTTAACTGGTTCATACAAGCTTTGAACAAAAAATAGGTCATTAAGAGCTACAAGATAAAAACCAAATATTATGAAAATTTCATTTTTCTTTCCTTAACCAAACAAAAATAAGATGTTGCAGTGGTACATCTTAATCTACAAACCTTAAATTAAGAGACACAGAATTTGGGGTTTCCATCCGTGAAGAAAGTAGGTCTCTGTTAAAAGAGAGAGAGAAACAGAGAAAATGCATTTGATTTCTGTTGTTGCTTGGCAACTGGGAAGCAAGTGAGAGTATTTGAGGAATTGGGAC
This sequence comes from Tetrastigma voinierianum, assembly GCA_016808115.1. Classification (NCBI taxonomy): domain Eukaryota; kingdom Viridiplantae; phylum Streptophyta; class Magnoliopsida; order Vitales; family Vitaceae; genus Tetrastigma; species Tetrastigma voinierianum. The sequence goes on from JAEQBH010009220.1 coordinate 61,078, forward strand.
TAGTGGGTGAGACAAAATCATATATAGTTTCGATATGTCATGCGCTAATACAGTTTAAAAAACACCATCTTATTTCCTGATCCAATGTATTCACTAGAATAGAATATGAAATAGCAAACATGCAGGCCTACTCCTAAGCTTGATTGATCCTTTTCTAAAATTCACAGGGTAAGGTAAAGGACCTTCTGTGTTATATTTTATCCCAACATTGCCACACACAAAATTCCTGTATAAAGCCCAGATTATAAGTAATCCAAGACAAAAATAATAATTATGAAAAAAAGGATAACAAGTAAGATATATATTTCAACGAGAATAAGAATGCCAAGTGGGTTTTAAATGTATTCAACTCTTTCTGATATATATATATATATATATAGAGAGATATATATATATATATATATGTATATATATGATATATAGGCTCAAGTTTGGGGTTACATTAAACTTAAGGAGATTAGTAAAACCTGTTTTAGGTCTTAAACTTAGTTTTAGGATGTTTGGTTAATTTCAAAATCTATGGTGTTTAATCATAATTATTTTTAAAAATTCTCAGCTTTATAAAAGGTGTAAGACTGCTTTTTTCTCACTCACAAAAAACAAATTTATGGTCATACTTTTTTATTGGACAAAATAATCTCAAATAACTTTATATTTACAATAACAAATGATAAAAAGTTAAACTTTTCTACTTATCCTCACCCTCTTCTGAAAACTTCTCACCCCACTTATTATTCTTCATGAATTTTCATCTCTAATATTTGTGCATAAATAAAAGCTTATTTGTCGCCTAATCTTTACTTGTTAGTTTTTCTTTCATAAATATTTAACTATTAAGTTGTTTATTTACATTGTATTAGGTTATTACAATTAACTAACGAAAATCTGGATTTTCATGTTAACCAATCAAAGTCATTAATAAAATTCATCATCAAATTAGGGTTTGCCTTTAAACTCTGACTGTTATTTTTTTCATTGAAATTCCTGATCAACATCCAAATGTTAGCCACTCGATGCCTTCCATTCTCAAGATAGTCAAACCTCATCTTTATGTCGTGAATAATTTATAGAATGGATAAATTACGTTATCGATTGCTTCAAACTGATTATCAAAGAAATGGATCTTAAAATTATTTGTTTTTGCTATAATTAAGTAAAATATTTAATTTGTTAAAATGTAATAATTTTTATGTTTTAATTATTTCATATTGAATATTAATCTAATCTTTAGTTCATCACTATTATTTTTTTATTATCATTATTGTAGTAATAACAATAGTTTAAACAACATTTAACATCAAAATAATATATATTAGAATAATCATCCTCTTTAGTACTTTATATTAACTGCTAGCTATCAAATATGTAAAAGTTACTCACTCAAGATTATAAAGAATTTTAATCCAAATGTTATGTTCACCTGTTGTAAAACTAAAGGATAATCACAACAGCTAACCACGTTTTTAAATCGTACTTTTTTTCAATGCAACCTCAAACAGAGTCAAGGTCGCTAAAGTTCAAACCTTTGTCCAAAGACTGAGAATTTCATTCATGTAAACCATGACAATTTAGACCATGGCATTGTAAAACCTAGCTATATTTGAGTTTCATGAGAAATCCCAGATTCAGTAGATACAAGTTTTAACAAATATAAGATTCAAGAAGAACCTCCAAGATGTCATCTCTAAAAATATAATATAATAAAATATAAAAAAATAGAATGAATATAAAAAGAAATGAAACATGGTATTTTAAAGCCTAATAAAATTTCTTCCTTACTTCAAACCTTACTATTTTTAACCCTGATCTAATATAAACTCTGAGGTATTTAAAATGACTGTTATAGAAATAATACCAAGCTCCAAAGAAGTGGCGCTCCTTAACGTACCAGCCTCTGCACAGCCTTTAAAATCGGCACCAAAGTTCATTTAATCAAAGGATCACTTTCGGAGCAGAATTAGAAGGTTCAGATCTCGCGAATCTTATTATTTTCACACACATAAAATAATAACCCTTTAACAAGACGCTTCATCCCGCTAATCCAAATCCAATTTACCAACATGGAAGAAAATAAGATCATCATCAAATGATTCCAATATGTGTAGGTTGAAGATTATCCTCAAATGTTGTTCTTTCAATCCAATACCAAACTGATATCGAGGGGTTGAAAATCCAATCCAATGGTTAAACTTATTAGGTAACATAACTGGTTTGATGATCATTGTAAATTACAGATGGCACCTAAATGATGAAATAACGCACTTTAGACGACACTGGTTATGCAAACATATAAAATGACACGCTCAACAGCTTCTTTCTCTGAAAGAAACTGATTTTATATCTGAGCTGGCCACTTCGCGAGCCTCACAATTCCCTTCTTCTGTTGCAGAGGAGGTTACCGCCCAGCCCAGCAGGCATCAATAAGAATCGATCCTTCATTTTGAAGCCTCTGTAGATATTATCTGGCGAGTCAGATTCACGCAACATCCAGGTCCACCAACGAATTTCAATCGCCACCCGCCCGCCGGTATAATACCACTGGCGCTTCCGAAAGACGGGGTTTGATAACCATTTCTCGCCAATGATGGTATCATCACAACACAAAGGAGATCACGGAACCCAAGATGGTGACCAACGGCGAATTATACCACCTCGGCGCGGCTAACGTGGTTTAACATCGAACAGGGAATACTGGCTTCACCAATCGAACGCCATTAACGCGAGAATAATCATCAGACGCATCCACCACCCCGAGCTACAAACTCCAGAAGTGTCGCGACATCGGCGCCCCGAGGGATGCAAAGATAACGGTCGAGACTTCAGGCGAGGAATCCGGTAGATGCGAGGGCATAGACCGCTAAATCTAGCCGGGAGAAGGAAACGATAGGCGACCGCCAGAGGCGTGTGAGAACGGAGAATTGCGTCACCCTCGGCATAGCAGACACTTTCGTAGAGCAGAGGGTTCGGGAGCCTCAGTGAATTTCGTAGTGTAGAGAGTGAGTTAGAAAGGGCTGTGCTCCACAGTATGGACACCTTGGTGCGATAAAATGAGTCACCACATACAGTAGAAGGTACTCGGCTTTACGCCCAGCGAGTTCGAATGCGGGTGGGAAGCGTTGATGAGTGCTTAGAAGTCGTCGATCATCTCGGCCTTTACAAAAATCAAATGGGTTGGTAGATTTTGAGGCCGATCACGATCTGAGCTTCGCAATCACCTGAAAAACCCGGTAACCAGCATGGTTGATAGACTCCCCACCGTCGTCGATCTCCTCATTGGGGGATTTATCCATTGCATTGTGATCGTCTCTCACTTCATTTGGAGCGGATGCAGTGATTCTGATCTGGCATTTATCAACGAGTGTGAAAGCTGAAGTCTTTATGTCGTTGATTGATGCCGAGTCTCTAAAGGTGGACATGCGGCGAGGAAGTTGCGATCAAGTGTTCATGTTGGTTTAGGGATTAGTCGAAAGACTTAATGTTTCCATATCGAAATCCCGGGCCGGCATGCATGAAGGTGCTTTCATAGCGGAGAAGTATAATGCGGTGAAGAAGCCCTCATATCGAAAGAGCTCTTCCATTCATAAAGAAAAAGCGGAGACAGACGACGGCGAGGCGAAGCCGAAATGGCGACCGGGAGATCTCAGCGTGACGATGCGAAAGGCGCCGTGACCTGGAGATCATCACGGAATTACCTTGATCGAAGCGGCGGCGTTATTAAATGACGCTTCACCCCGGCGACCTCGATCCGCAGTCCTGCGAAGTCTGAAAACGAACAATTCACGAGGATGAGCGGCTTCGGATGAAGTCGGACCTGCAATGAGGGACGGCTCAATCACTACGGAGATTAATGGGATACAGACATCACCGGACATTTAAATCTGACTGAGAGAAATAGAGTGCTTGATCACGGTAGCGGATACCTCGTGGCACACCATCCCACAATCAGTGCAGAGTGACTGAACCGGGCTCCTCCCGACCACCGCTCTCGACGGATGACGACCTGTTACGGCTGACCTCTTGGTGAAATCGGGTAATCTTAGGAGGATTTGCGGGGAGGGAGAGTCCCCAGCTTCGGCACGTGAGCCTTTCGCAGCGACATCCAATTCGCGGTGAAGCGGACATCAGTAGTGTCTAAAGCTACCCACTGACTAAACACGTGATCCACTTTCGGTCGGACTTGGAGGATGTGACACCCTCGGCGACCTTGGTAGTTCGTCTCGCGATGAAGTGGCCAATGAGGCGGTCCTTGAGTCTAATTGACAACGGGAGTTGGTGACATCATCTTGCATCGACCTTGATAAAATAGGCATCGGAGGAGAAAGCGGAGACCCGTCGATGCTCACTTACGAGGTTTTATAGGGAAAAGAGTACTACCTCCCCAGGCTCGGCTGACTAGTGCTCACCTTGGGAGATCCCCGGCTATGATGACAATGCGGCAAGGTTCCTACATCGTAAACCTTGTCTGCTTGCATGTTCTTTGGGCGGGCCCTACTCAATCTGGGTAAAGAAGCCGTCCCTCGCGTACCATGCCAGTGATCGAGTTCCTACGTAAGCGAAGTAGGAATGGTTCGAGAGACCAGCAGGTGGCGGGAATCTTAAGCATCCAAGTGAAGCAAAGGCGGTCGGCCGACATATACGGATGGGCTCGACATGCGCGACGAGGTGATCACCCGACCCGAGCCATCAGAAGAGCTGGAACCCGTATTATTGGATGACGACCGGAGCATCTACGCTGCATTGGATCAATTTATCGGAGACCTCGAAAGCCCCCTTATCCATTTTTAAAGCAAGCCAGGCGTCCTTGCGTAGACGGCGGATATGGGAGGATTGATCCTACGAGTAATCAGCTACCGCGGGTGAGCCGTCGACCCGTCTTGAAGCCAATCGAGCAAAGAGAGGGGAGGGCTTGCGCGGGAAAGGCGAAGCCATCGTGACCGAGGAAATTATTGAGCTCAGCGGTGGAAGCGATCGGAGGTGGGAATACGAGTGGCTGTGATGTCATTACTCATTCAGCGAAGCGAGTGGTGACTCTTGCATCGACTTCATTGACATCAACAAAGCATGCTTGAAGAGCAGTTTCCCTCTGCGTAGATGACCTCATGGCAGAATCTCACTGAACCATCAATCCTCGAGTTTATGGATGCCTTCTCATTTCTGACCAGAGATCGGTATGGACCGAGGCGGCGAGAAAGACTCGTTCGTCCACAGTGCGGGAACCTGCTGTTTATCGTGTGTCTACATTTGACTCTAGCGGGGCTACATACTCCACGAGATTGGTAGTCGGATGTTGAAACGATTAAACCTGTTACTAGATATACATAGATGACATGCTGGTAAAATCCATCCACTGACGGGCTGCATAGCTCAGCATCCGGCGTTTCAGATCTTGAAACTGAAAATGGCCCGAATCCACTTAATCGCCTTGGTATCTCGATGAAATTCTGATTTCCTTAAATCCGACCCGAGGTGAAGCAAATCGAAGACCGAAGATAAGTCGTCGCTAAACATGTAGCCGCCGTAGTAGTAAATTCGGCGCTGGCGGAAGGATTCGCGCCCAAAAGCGGTTCGTATCGAGCGATGACAAATCTGACCTTTCTTCGAGTCGAAAGGCATTCAATGGGATATTAAGTCACGAAGAAGCATTCTCGGCTTTAAAACATATTAAACTCTTTGGTCTGGTAAGCCTCGTTGAAGGAGCTCCTCACCACATACAGCGGTTCCGGACTTCTCGACCAGTGTGATCCTCGTCGGAGACGAGGAGCAGTGCGTCAGGTTTACTATTGCGGCCGGTCTTTAAGGAGAGGAGAGATACGGATGGAAAGGTAATTTTGGCCTTAGTAGCGCGGCTTGCCATGTTTTCTTCGAGCTTCTTTCCTGAAGTCAGCGGAATGCGGAGTCGGCAAATTATTACATAGCTTGATCTCGGAAGGTTGATGAAATGGAGCCATAGAGGCTAAGCGAGTTAAACATCGAATCTGACCCAGCTATGATAAAGGGGCGGGAGTCTTGGGCCGAGCCGTCGTGGGATTCACCGCCTCGTGAGAGGCTGGTTAAGGAGCCATTTCAGTGATGGATGACCTCCCATCTGGAGCTGCGGCCAGATTAGACCTCCCGACTTGGCACTTTGAGGGACGGGCGGGTCAATCGACCTCATGGGAATGAATGTCGAGTCCTTTTCAGTTTGGATTCCATGCTTCCCGACAGCAGAGGCAGGGTATGGGGCGAGTCATAGCGGGCCTCGGCCCTCGCCCGTTTCATTGGAAATTCGACCTGACTAGAAGTCTCGATGACTCCCGGATGGTGGTGAGTGAATAGAAGATACCTACGAGGTGAAGTGAAAGGATGATTCTATACCTCAGAAAGTTCGTGATATTCAAAAGAATTTTGTGTTGATTGAGATTGACATGTCCCAGTGGGGAACTCCGATGGCCTTAGCGAAGTAGCCCGACCTCGCGGAAGACCTCGCGATTGACATCGAATGGCGGAACCCTGTTCTGATCTGTGGCGAGGTGGTTGCGGTGGGTCGAACCGACTGGATGGAGCCCATTTGGGATTATATTGAAGCGGAAGCTACCCGAGACGGCAGAAAGGCGGCTCAAATAGGCGAGTGCGCGGTTCCCACTGATCTGAGGGGAAGCCTACAGCGAGGATTTTCACACCTTTCCTTAAATGCGCCAGGGAGGAAGACAGAGTATGTCTTTGAGAGAAGTACAGGGGCGTATGCGGAACCATACTCGAGCTCGGTCATGAGAGGAAAGTCTTGAGGCGAGGGAATGCGGCTTTCTGATACTCCAAGATGCAGCCCGACCTAGTCGAGTGCGAGAATCTCTCTGCCGGGCCTGGCCCAAAATCTCACGCCTCTATGGGCCATAACGTCGATCTGCAGGCCCACTGGCACGTTCAATGATGGGTTTGGACATCACTGGGACCCACACCCGTTGGTAAGGTCGGTCTGAGGTCATAATCGTCATGATGGATTGCTTAGCTCAAGTGGGCGAAGCCCCGACCCTTGGCAGCGATTCTGAGGCGAGAGAATCACCACCCAGTTTTGTGTGGCGAGCCATCATATCACGAGTTTAGTATTCGAGAGCCACAGTATCAACCAATGAAGCCTTGATTAAACAGCGCGGTCGGAGATTCTGTGCCCGAGCTTCGAATTAAGAATTATTACTCATCTTGACACCCATGATCAATGACGGGCGAAGTCATATCAGAACCCACAAAGCGCCTTGAAAACCAAATTGGAAGACGCCAAGAAATTTGGTAGAATACCTCCCAGAGGTATTATGGGCTACGGGGCGACTGAATCGACCACGAAGCCCGTTTACCCCAGCCTTTGGCGAAGCGATAGCCGTTGAGGTGGTATAAAGTCTCAGGGATCGAGTTGCTTGTCGGTGAAACCTGATGACAGGCTCTTGATACAGAATTTAGATCTCACAGATGAAAGCGCGAGCAAATCACAGCGCCGCGGAGGATTATCAAAGGAAGACGGCGAGTACTACAATCGAAAGTCAAAACCTAGGCTTCCTACATCTTGGGTGATTTAGTCTTTAAGAAGCTCTGCCGGCGAGGAGAACCCGGCGCGTGGCAGGCCCAATGGGAAGGCCCGCCCCGTCGTCATCTCGGAGTCGTCGGACCGGGCAATTATGAGCTCCCTCAGAGACAGGAGGAAGGAAAAATCACCACGACCTTACATGGAATCTACGGAACATCTTAAGCGTTTTTACGATGCAGAGCGCCGGTTTGTAATATCAAATAGGCCTTATCGATTCTTGTATAACGAGTTGACGTTCAGCAGTTATTTAGTTAGATATCTCAAACGATTCGGATATATAAGAACCTACGAGAAAAATACATAATGAAAGTTCATAGACATAAAAGTCCTTTTATTCAGTGGATTACATTGATTCTGATCGGTGATGTCATCGATTACAATCAGTACAAGCAGTTCCCTTTAAAAAAAAAAAGAGTGCAAGGGAAAGAGGAAGAAGAATGAAAAGAAGGAGAAGGAAAAGAAAGCGGGAAAGAGAAGGAGAAGAAGGGATGGAAGAGGCGTAGAAGAAACAAAAAAGGAGAATGGGAGTGTAGGAAGAAAGATGAAAAAGAAGGAGAAGGAGAGAGAAAGGAGGAAGGAGAGAGAAGGAACGAAGGAATGGAGGAAGGAGGCGAAATGCATACGCATGCTCTCCCGGGCCTTCCACTAGCGAAATTTGGGAATAGCATGACTCCCGTAGGGGAGACTAGGAAAACCTGACTCACGCCTTAGAAGACGGTAGAGGCGATCAAGATCTTGGAAGGATCCCACAGTGAAACGACCGGACCGGCGGTCGTCTCACCCGATTCGGTCTGAGAAAGCAAAATATACAAAGTATAAGCCCATGCAATGACCGCCATTTATAGAAGGTAAAGCCTTTAAAAAATCACCTGAGCGTTCGAATTCTCCATATTCAGCGTATTAAAGACATTGCTTTTGCTTTCTAGAAATCCGAAAGAAATGAATGGCGCGCGCGTGATTGATCAACAGTCGTGCGTGAGAGCCCAGACTCACTTTGAAAGTTGCAAATACCACTGCACGCACCCGCGAATCCGCAGCGAAATCCGAATCGGCTGAGAAACGCCGCCACTTTCGCCCACAGCCTGAAACCAGCTCCGCGTGAGATTCGTCTACTGCGCACGAATGCCTTTAAAGTGAATCGCTCGAGGCCCACGCCATGCACTCGGCTACCTCGCCACTCGTTACGCCGCGCTCCTTCTACGCCCGCCTTCAGCCCTGGCGCCGAGCCAATGACTCACTTTGACGGGCTCATCTACTCTGCGGGTCCTTCTTGCGAGAGTCGATCATTTCGGTACATTCGCACTCGACTCATTAGCCCTTTCGACCCACGATTGCCGGGCCAGATCACTTTGTGAGTTCGTCTACACTTTCTCACCTGAGTCATATTTGCACAGTCAGATCATTTCATTTACATTGCCGCTCATTTCATGCGACTGAAGGCTCACACGCCGCCCTTTCATTTCAGTAGCCACTGTTGGCGAGGCCAATGACTCACTTTGGCTGAGTTCGTGCACTCTTGCCACGGTCGCGCTACTGTGAGGAGTCGGATCGACTCATTCCACATTGCAGCCAGGTACACATCGCCACTCGGCTACATCGGCGCTCGACCCACGGCGCGAGGCCGGCGTCGCTGGCGGTTAATCACTCTGCCTGAATCGCTGAGGAGTGGTCGGCTCATTTACATACGTCACTTTCGGCGTTCATCATGCCACAAGCTCACGTCGCCGCATCGGCCTGCCGCCGCTCGGCAGCGACTCGAGGCCCGATAACTTCGCTCGGCGAAACTCTTCCGATTCACATAGAGAGCCGCGTGATTCGCGATTAGCGAGTCCACATGGATGAAACTCTTCCTGGCGATACGGGCGAAACTCTTCGTGATTCCGCGCCGATGAGTACGCCCGATTCGCGATTAGCGAGTCCACATGGGCGAAACTCTTCAATGATGCAGACGAGCTCTTCCGTGATTCACATAGATGAGCCTTGCTCGGCGATTATGATTGTGAGTTCACAGCGGCGAGCTCTTCCGTACGATACCATGGGCGAGCTCTTCCAGCCCGATTCTAAATGGGCCAGGCTGCAGTATGCAGCGGCGAGCTCTTCCCGGTCTTCATGGATAGGCTCTTCTAAGCGAGTTCTCATGGAGCGAGCTGCTTGGTATCATGGCAGCCGAGCTCTTCGGCGATCCCCATGGGCGGCTTCGGCCCAGCCGATTGAATCGAGCGAGCTCCACCCATGTCTGCGCTGAGCTACGCAGCCGATTAAATGCGGCTTTGAGAATACATTGACTCATGCCTGAAGTCGGTAAATGGAGGTCGGCGCTCAGTGGCGGGCTCACGCGAAAAATAGGTCATGCGGCTGAGAATCTGTTGACTCGTGCAGTCCCGGCCGGCGGGAGATCGGCCATGAATGGCGAGCTCTGCGAAAATAGGTCGTCTGACTGGGAATCTGTTAGTCAGTACAGAGTTAGCCCGTTGATCCCGTGCTTTCGAGGCGCCAGGCTCTCTTAAAATAAGTCATCACAGCTAAGAATCTGTTGCTCATGAATGTCAGTAGATGGAATCGAATTTTCAGTTGTGAAGCTCTGCCGCTGACTAAAAATCGATTCGTACGTGCGGGGCCCGGTGTGAAGACCGTGATTCGATTTGGCGACTCCGCCCACGCCTGTAGCCCTAGGAGTCAAGTTGGCTCGTACAAATTAGCCCCACGAAGCCTCGACCACGGTTGTGAGCTTAATTGCTTTCATTTCGGACCCTGGTCGGGCATCCTGATTCATGAAGAAAAAGTAGAAAATCTTACGATGCAAGCGGAGCGATAAAAATGAATATTTATTAAAGGCTCACATGTGTTCCGGGCGGGCGTAAAGCAGTGTATACCTTAAAGAAAAAATATAAAAGTCGATATCGGGTGGCGGAAATAGATGCAAAACTGGCGTCGGCGGAAGAAAGACAGAGCGATGAAAGGGGAATGAGCTTGGCGAATGTAGGGTTCTTGAGAATAATTCTGCGAGAGAAAAGACCCTACGCCTCCTCGTCGCTTGGAATCGTGAAGTTGGAAGTCAGTCTGGAATTAGACGTTAGCCTTCTGGCGAAGAAAGCAGGCCACGGAGGCCAGCGTGAGCCTTAAGCGGTCCCTCGTCTAACAACTAACATCATCCTCACAGGCTGACGGATATTTCTTGGTGAAGATCCCCGTCTGATCCATGACACTCCCTCATTCAACCGCTCACTTCAATTTCTGACCTCAGAGGCCTCACGTGAGCCGTGTCTAAGCGGCACCCTGGCCTCGGAGGCCCACCATGCACGAGCCGCGGCTAGGTGTCTGCCTGTCTGCCTGAGATCGCCATTGGCGCACGCGGCTCCTCTTGAGACCTCCACGCTCCTGCCCGGGATGTAGGCTCGTCCCCCAGCGTCGAAGCGCTTCGTATTGGGAGGAATTGCGGCCCGTCGGGTCTCGATCAGATCATTCCGGTATGACATGGAGCTCCGGACCGCCGGCTTCGCCTTGGCCATGCCCGAAGCTAGCGAACCGTCCCTCTCTGCTTTCCGCCTGGAGCCTGAGCGTATGGTATGCTTTGAATCAGTTGAAGTCTCTCACCTCTTGATCCATAGCTGCCGTTCGTGCGGCTCGGTCATCGAAGAAAGAAGGCGCGCCCGCGCCTCATCGGGCGATTTTACGTACTTCGTTTAGTTTGCTTGCTTGCTCGGCGGACGCTGAATGAGTGGCTACATGCGCATGAACCTGTGAAGTCATCGTGAAGCGGATCAACACGAAAGCGGTACTCTCCCGGTCTGAGAAGGGGACTTCAGAAGCTGACCACTGCACGAGAAGGATAGGCGAGCCTCCGTAATGGGCGGCGCTTTCGGCCTCCCGAGAGGTGAGTCATGGGACGGGCCAGATCGCACTCTGTGAGTTCGACATTGAAGAGCAAAGTCCTCATCTTATGACTTTTTGATTCGAATTTTCTCTTGACTCTTCCACCGCCCGGTGGCGAACCAGCTCTCCGGCGGATTCCAGGACGATAATGGCGTAACCATTGCTTGCCGGCAGCTCCATCGAGATTTTTGCCTTTACGGCGGGCCGAGGCGGAGGCTTCGTGACCACGGGAGACTCGGCGCGGGCAAGGCTGCCCAGCTGGGCTTCGAGTAAGAGAAGTCGGAGACGCCCCGATTTACGAACCTTGGCGGAAAGCGGCCGATCTTTCGGTGGAGCTTGATTTTTCCGTTTACTTTTCCGCGGGCTTCCCGAGGCGATTACTTTGGCGGACGAAATCTCCTAGTAGGGTGGCTGCGGTAAGCTAATGGGAGAGCTCCGCTTGGTGGAAGGAGAAGCGAAGACCTCTGGCGGTGGAGCGGCGTAGACCTCGAATTAGATGGACCGGGGAATGTCAGATTTTATACGACTCCGTAAGACGCGGGACATTCCTCGGCGCGAGAAACTACGACATTATCTTTAGCATTAAGGTCGATCGAGCTGGGAAGCATGAATAATCTGAAATCGAGGAAATGTTGACCTTCACCTACAAGAATTTATCAAAGCGGGCCCAGGCACTCCAGAAAGTGCCGGGGGTGAGTGCAAGCCGGAACGCCCAGTGTCGTCCTTGTCGGAAGGATCGTATTATTCCCCGATTCACGACCGCTCATAAAGAAATGGCGTCCCTTCCGACCCTGCCGGAGGAAGGAGATCGGAGATCAGCAGAGGACTCAGGACTGGGAGAAATAGAGAAGCCCCTCGGTAGTCTCCTTTGGGCTAAAAGATAAAATGGCAGCGGCTAGGGACGTCATCCTCTGTCCACTAAGGCTGATATGACCCACCAAAATACTGACCGTTGGGAAGGCGAGTTGGGAAGAATGGAGACATTGAAATATTTGCGAACCCGCACATGGAAAGTGCGGTGGAAAAGCGAAGACCATTGTCGGCGACCTCCCGAAAAACATCTGCCATCCAGACCACGAAAGCTACACCTTAAAGTCGAGCGTCGGGGGTCATTTTCCTCGAGCGCGGTCGATAGCGTTCGGTAGTGGCCCCATCTGAGGACCGACATGCTGAGTCCCACGATCCACGGCATGTTGGGCGGCGGTTAGATGTCTGACCCAGGGATATTTAATTAGTTTATTTTCCCTTTATCCTTATCGAGGAAGAGGCAAAGGAGGAGCGTTTAAAGGGTTCGACCACGGCCGAGCAGAAACATCTAACGTCCGAACCGGTAACCGTGAAAGTCATTGCCAATGCGTAAAGAGAAAGCGGCGGGCCCGTAATAAAAGCGGTTAAAAACGAAATCCGTCGATTTAACCTGGCGTCACGTGCGTACTGTCGAAGAAACGAAGGAGTAGAGACGCGGTAGTCCGAGAATAAGGCAGGAAGAAGCTACCTCGGGAAAAATGCGGAAAAAGACTCTACAAAAGAAAGTTCCGACGGAGAACTGCGAAGAATGAGTGCGGATCCACGGAGGTTGGAGGACCGGAGAGGAAGCGCGGGACCGGAGGAGGAGGTGCAGAAAGAGCTGAAGAGCCGCTGGGGAGTGGGGAAAGCGGCGAAGCCCGAAGTCATCATTATCCTGAGATATATGGCGACTAAGCCAACAACTTCTTGACCTCGAAAGCCAGACCATTAGAGTGCATCCCGATCTGAAAGCGATCTGACCACCTGTACCACGTACCCCGAAAGTACGAGAGCGTGATAGGAGTTTGAAAATGGGCTCGCGGGCGGCTCCGCAACCGAAGAAGTGGCGCGCGAAGCGCAATACCGAGGCCCTCGGCCTCGGTACGACCGAAACAAAGGCTCGGCCAATGCGAGTCGAAGGGCGATCTTAGATGAATTAGAAGGTCCGTATCTGCGAATCGGATTGGCGGCCGCGTCTGAAAATGAATAACCTAACAAGATATCATCCTGCCCGATCCGGCCCAGATCTTACTTCAGTAAGGAAGAAAATAATAGCAGGATCATGTCACGGTTGGATCTCCCCGATAAGGAAGGAAGATTATCCCCGAATAAACAGCTCTTTCTAAATCCGTTTACGAATCCGTCATTAAGAAAGATGCACGTCAGTAGGAGCGAATCTGGTCTGATACAGGCTGGTTGGACATCTACTATAAATACATGGCCACCCCGGCGGTAGAAAGATCTGCTCTTGAAGCGCATACTCCTTATACAGAAACATAACCTTATTCGCTAAGCGGTCTCTCTTTTCTCAGGAAAGCGGCCAGGCATCGGGCAGCCCGCGAAGGCGAAGCCCTCGCCGACTCCCTTAACTGCTTGTTTTGCGGAGAGTGCTCACCGTCGAGCCAGCGGATCATGATCTGATCCTACCTTAGCCCGAACAATCGAAACTGCATCGGCACTTGACCGTCCAGTCGGCGGCGACCCCTTGCGCTCATCTAGTTCGGTTGAAAAGGCATCATCATATATAAAGATTAAATAATTACAAAATAGAATAAGTTTTTAACTAGTTTAATTATTTTAATTCTTTTTTTAGTATTTTTATATGATAATCAAAGATATGATTTTTTTGACGATTTAACACTTTAATTATAATATAAAACTATCCTCATTGGACTCGAGCCGGGACCACTCCCTCACCTTACAGCACAGAGCATCGGTGACTCTCTGCAGTACTATGGCTAGGCATGATGGGCCATCTAAGATGGAGTATTTGTAATTAGTTAATGAACATGTAAAACACTCTTGAATTGAAAAATGTGATATGTTTTCTTATCTCACATTTCACAATTCGGAGAGCAATCTTGATCTTTTCTGCATTTTGATGCCTGCAAAGTATTTCGCGCCAGACAGTTAATTGAGAGATTCGATGAAAGAAAAGATTACATGAAAAATGGAAATAAATAAAATCCTAACTAAACATGTATATATAAGCGACATATATGGAAAATGCTCTGCATGAAATTCTTAATATGGATCATTGACATTCATCTTCTTAAGCCGCTTTTTCCCATAACCTCTTTGACCCATTAGTAACTGAAGAACAACTGCGGCTATCCACACTGCGGAATGGGAGGATGATGATCTTATTTTACTGTATCTTTGTGAAACGGCCTTCATACCGTTTATTAACTCGAAGGAGAATGGAGTACGAGAGATTGATATAAATCATTTTTAACTGAACTTGAAATCCGCGTAATCTTGTAATATAAAATAAACTAGGAAGGAAAACCGGAGACTATTTCACGATGCTAAGAGTTGTTTCAAGACTTGCGCCGTCTCTCTCCCATACGCTAAGTGGAAATGATGAGGCACAGAGTTTAGAGGAGGTTAGTCGTTTTAGAGAAGTGGAGGAATTTGCTAAGGGAGCATTATGTGTTAGGTGTGTGCCCAGAGTCTCGCACTCCAGTTGGAATGAGAGAGAAAGATTATGAGTTGATAGTATGAACAACATTCAATTAGTATGATGTCATTTGAGGAGAAGCCAATGAGAACCATGAGGGCTTACCGTGAGTGGAATGAGCTGTCGTACGATATGGAGAAGAAAGGTCCATGGGTTTCCCAGTGAGTGGTAGTAGAGGCAGATTCAGGCTTGCCGTGTGAGTGGATGCAGGCATAAAAAATGGTGTGGTGAGCCTGTAGTAGTGTTTCATGTGGGGCATGTACTGAACCTGATGAAAACTTGAAATCCCTAGTTTGAAGGGAGACACATTGGAAATTTGTTAGAGGAGGATTGGTAGTGTCTTGCCAAAGTCCCATATCGGTTAGGAATGGAGTTAAATGAGTTGATAAGCATGGATAACATCCAATTTTATGAGGGCCTTTTGGGAGAAGCCTAAAAACAAAACTATGAGAGGCTTGGGCTATAGTGAGCAAATATCATACAAATGTGGAGGAAAAGTCATAAAATTTCTCAATGATATGGTTTTTGAAATTTTGGAAATTTGGATGGATACCTATACTTGTGAGATTAAAGTACACTCAGCATATGTTTAGTAAAAGCAGTCGGTATATGTGGATTTGTCTTCATTATTTAAGTGTATCCACTATAGTTAGTCAGAGAGTGAGGATCTTGGACAAAACAGAGTAAGATTATGATACAGAATTTTGTAATCTGAATGAACGACAATATAAAGGATAGTTTGCCCATGTAGAGGATCACTAGATAGATGGTAATGCAAGAAATGGAATAAAATAGAATTACAGCTAGGTAATAACAACAGCATTTAAGGAGAAGATAAAGCTATGAATCCTTAATGCTAGAAATCAGGAAATTACGACCACGGAGGAAGGACTTTGTGAGATCATCTCATGCAAGGATGTTAGTGTATAAGACATGGATTGGAGAACAATGTTACAGCACAAAATGAAATGGGGTAGCCTAAGTCTGACCTTAATCAAGGCAATACGGAGGTTTGAATCAAAATTGACTCTCTTTGAATGAACAAATTGAGAACAAAGCATTCTTAACTCTACATGTTTATTGATATGAAGATAAGCATTTTTGATCTTTGGGTGAGGTGCAAGCATAAGGAGGCAGGCATAGTGATGAGCTACATATTCTTGATCCAACAATCCCGACATTTGAGTTCGGTTACCCTATTAAAAGAGTCCTTCACATTGATTAAACTATAAAGATATTAAATGAAATAGTACAGTATAATGGAAATTTACCTTTACAGTTAACAGTAGGTCGTAGCCCGTCGAATCAAGTCATTTGTCATGATATTAGAATACAAATTAACAAACCAGTAATGTCATAGAGGTGAAGGGAAAATTTATGAGAAAATCTGTCTGAGAACCTCCTCTCGATCAAGTATCGGCTTGGCTGAGTGCTAAAATCTACAATTATAATGTGAGGCTTGAGTGATTAGTAAGTCGACTATCTTATTTGAAACAGTTCAATATGATTTTCCCCCTTACAGATATCTGATTATTTAAGAAAACTGCTTGGTTCATAAGACATTGCACCTGAATGCGCCAAGCCACACACGGCGCGAGGCGGCCTTTTGAGAAAACGAGGACCGTAATTTCTGCCCACATGGAACCCAGTATATATTATTGTCTTCCACAGCTGATGCTATAAATGGATGTGTTTTTCTTCAAACATAGACAAATATCTGATCTTTTTACCCATAACATGGGGACATTGATGTTTCCATTTGCCTCCTCACACTGAGCTCACAGTAACACGATTGAAACTGACCATGCAGGATCTTTTGTGAAATAACTTCGCCAGAAGATGCATTTACCTCTCTTGCAGGATCAGTGGTTGGCTCCATGAGTAGTAGAATTGAGGATTAAAATGAAGTGGCAACATGAGTATATGCAAATAGGATATCATCAAAACACCGATTCTTGTAAAAGAGATATGACCTGTGTACTTTTGACGTGCTATCTCATAATGTAAGTAGATGATGCACCACTGCATTTTTAGGATCAAGTGTTGGTTGCGATATTTCAATCTCTTCCTCTTTAATGATTGATAGATATCTGCAGGAAAGTAATCAGCCTAGAATACATCTTTGAATAACTTTCCGAGAGACATTGCGTGTTTCGGGGAACTAGTATAACATACGATTATGAATAAAGTACTGAAGACATTTTTGCACTCGCTCTTCGCAAAGGTAAGGCTTTCTTATCACGAAATTTTACGACGGAAGATAATGTTATTATCCATCGGTTTTCCATAACTCCTTTGGACCTAAGCTCAGATTAGGTAGAGTCATGAGTGCTAAGGATGTAATTATGCTATACTTTGGCTTTGTGGATCTCTTGGCCTTAGAAGCGGATCGAGTTTACAAATTATTATTCATTTCTGATTCACATGATTGTATACAGTAGAATTCTAGGTAGAACACTCTCTAGTGGGATGAGGTGCATCGAGAAATGGCCCTAATCGAAGCCCGGAGTGGTAAATAAGAGAAACGGGAACCCCAGTGGTCTTTATACTAATCTGCAATTCAAACCTGAGCGCCCGAGGCAGGGTAACAGCGAGTTATTTCATGTGAATTGGACCTTTTTTAGCATATTCCATGTTGGTTTCTTTGTCCTTGAAGGCTCTAACTCATGCCAGCAAAAGATTCAGACACATGCGTGGAATAGGAATTTGAATGGCCTCCTGACCTCTGTAGTGAATGCTATTACAAATTAGTCCTCTTGAGCAGAGACTTCAGTTTCCATGGATTACATTACTCGTTTCTTACTTCCTGCGTAAAAATGTTGACTCCAGTGTCTTCATCCCAAATGAAAATGTAATCATAATGCAGAAATAATATATGAATGTAGAGCGAACTCACGAACCACAGATTACGAAATAAATGGCGATTCTTGAAAAATAGAGTAGAGCATGCTAAACGACTTAAATGTAGATAAATTAGAGTCATGAGCAAAGATTGATACCGCAAATCTGGAAGATCCATATGAGACACATACGTAGCTTGACCGCTCCATTCCAAATCCCTCGGAAGAGTCACTATCCTGATCTCTCTGCATCATAGTGAAAAACATTATTGTAGTCTCTAAATTTTAAAGTCAACTGGATCGTCGAGCATTAACACTACTGACATGTATTTACAAAACAAGCGAAAATGGCGGTGAGTGTACGCGCCTCCTCCGATCTCTAAGTTAGATCGGGAATCGAGTGAAAGAGTGATCTTTTTAATTAAAGAACCGTACTTTGCATGTTGTTGTTCCTCCTTTCTTTATGGAAGAGGAAGATGATCCGACTTTCATGGAAAGTGGGTGGTTCCTTCAACGGAAGGGAAGAGGGGCGTTCTTTCTCACCATGACATTTCTTCCTTTTGATGGCGAGTTAAACGACGTAATCTTAGAGTGTTTTGACCATCACTTTGAAACGGTTATGTGTGTATGAGGTGTCTTTGGCCCAGGAGATTAAGCTAGGAGTATTAATCATTGGTCGGCATTCTTCATATAAGATGGCTCCATTTAGGAGGATAAGTCTAAGTGTTGCATCCACGGCCAATTTGGAAGGTGATATTTGGGCCTTGGCCGTTAAAGGTCTTTGGGCACAGTGAATGGTAAATTTGGTTTTGGGCACAGTACCCACAGTACACATACTTTTCTGTTGGGAAGTCCTCTTCCTGGTTGGAAAAAAGGGTTCGTTATAATTGGCAGTGTGGGGAACGTTGGATTGTTAATCGCAGTATGTTCACAATGTGCGCATTACGAGGAATTTTCTATTAGCAATTATTTACATTTAATGCATTGTTGGGGTTCCCTTGAAGCTTGAAGCCTCTATAAAAGGTTTGCAGGGGGGTGGATCCCTTTGTGCCATTGGTGTTTGTTGCTGGTTTTAATGGGAGATATATGGTTAGGCACATTAATGGACGTGTCTCCGGTGTTATACTTTTAATTGCTTCATGGAAGATAGAGGGGCTTGAACCACGATTTTAACTATGGATCAGTAAAAGTGCGAAGGGTGAATTTGAGGCCGCAGTGGTGCATTTCATGGGAATATTTTGAGCCTCGCTGTTCATATAGGCACTTTGCCTTGTTGTGTCCTTGGGTGGTTCGAAAACTGGAATGGAATCCTCTGCAGCCAAGAACCCCCTCTCCTAAATCAACGGGGCTTTTTTTTTTTTTAGGACCTCTTCTTCTTCTTCTACAGGTTTCTTCTTCTTTTTTCTTCTTCTACAGGTTTCTTCTTCTTCTTTTTCTTGGCCTATATTGGGTTCTATCGCTGCCGAGTGTGACCGCATTACCAGTGTTTATCATTATAGTGAAACGCGCGCGAACGCTTACCTTGTGCCCGTGTGTAACGCGCGCGCGTACTGGTGTTTAGAATCCGTTTCACGATATTTTGCCCGCCCTGTAATTTATTCCTTTTGCCCGCAGTTCACGGCGAAGGTAGGATCGACTCACCTCGGATCTGTTTGTGGCTTTGATAAAACAGCCTCGGTGCTTCTCATGAGCGTAACATAATCGGCGTATTAGCTGGCGGTTGGATGCTTGCGAGAATTGCGAAACGCCCGCTCGTCTTGCATGCCACACTGAAGCGAAACGCCATGAATTAAATTGTCCATAGAGGTGATGAGTCGACTCATTTTAATGCAGGACTCTGGCGCTGATATATAGAGTCATCATTGGATTTTACTGTTCCTCTTCTTTGTTCATGCCTGTTTCTTCTGCTTGAGCTTGACTCTGAATAATGCAGGTACATGAAGACCATTTCCTCTGGGCTGCCTCGTTTCTTCCTCGTTTCCAGATTGAACATAGTTTCTACCTCTAGATGCGGCTTAGTCTCGGTCGCCGACCGGTTTAATTAACTTGAGGTTGTAGGGGTATCCTTGGTATCTTAGAAGCGGGTAGAAACTTCACAGGTCTAATCTAGGTTCCACATAGGTTCTCATCTTTTACCAGTTTGGTATTATGACTTAGGGCTGATTTTCATCTTTTCGCCTCCTGTGTTGTGCAGCATGGCAGCGAGTATGGCGGTAAGAGGGCTACTAATTCGAGTTAGGCCTGGTAGAGCTAACCGGTAATATACATAAGCGGCATCATCTCCTCCTTTCCATGGATGGGGTGAGGTCTTGTGTCGAATCCAGGGATGACTTTGGGTTGTATCGATGGGCTCGTAGGAGTCTACTATCGTGAAGAAGCGCCAGTGTTTTCACCTAGGAGAAACTCGCGGGTTAGTCTTGCTTCTCGTGTGATCCCCAGTCAATGATTCTTGCCCTCAGTGACACCACACACTTTTATATTCACTGACGTCATTCAGTTACGAAGTGGATCTTTGCGTACTAAACCTTCTTTGTATTGGACCTTTCATTTGGTGGAAGTTTTTTGCTTACACCTTAAGGCTGGTGCCACGGTGGCCAATGAGTCATGTGTGAGAGCTGGGGTACGCGATTCATTCTTGGACTCCAGTTCCTTGTGAGAGTGCAGGCGAGAGGAGTGATTGAATCATAAAGGAGCCAACATTTATATTAGTTTAGTACTCCCGGCTCATGTTTTGCTCTCATTTTGTGTAAGAATGAGCCTTTGATAAGTTCGTGTTTTGTGCTTGTCTCGGGTTTTGAGTCCAAATCTTTTTTACTTTTGTAGGGTTGATGTCGAGAGATCGGTCTTAGATCCATTAGAGGTTGATGGCGGTGTTCTTGTCATTAGGCCGGTGAGTGTTACGGTGAGAAGGAGCATTGGTAGAGAGGCGGTGAATCTTGTCTCACATATAATGGTACGGTACCTCCAAGCGTGAGCACAGATTGCCTTTTAGTAGGGTACCACATACAGTACGGTGCCAACATGTAAATTTCTTTAGTTTGACGGAATTCCAATCTTGGTGCAAAGTGCGCTCGTCTTTTCGACCACCACTTGAGATCACTATAAGGAGAAAGTGGCCAAGCGAAGGAAGGGGAGAGAAAGAGAGTTTTTAGGGTTTGTTTTAGACAGTTAGAGTGCTTCTCTCATATTTTTTCTAGGGTTCATAGAGTAGAGTAAAGTACTTAGTCTTTCTTCGGATTCTGAGTTTTCAATTACGTGTAATCTTCGGTTAGTTCCTTATCTTCATTATTTTCTTACGGGATGCATTGCTTTGATATCCCGATCTTACGATTAGTGTTATTTCTCAAGTCTCATTTATGCGTAGTTTCTTATCAAATATGAATCGATTTCCAGTTTCAATGAAGTTCTAAACTCCCATGATGGGGTTCTAATGGTGGAAACTCACCTCCGGCAAGGTAATAACCCTCAATTCCTCTTTTGTGTAGTGGGTTATGCGATGCTAAGCCTTACGCATAAAATCTTATAAAACCTTAGTTTGGTATCTTCTTGACAACGTGTGAGCAGAGACCTCGTGCATTATTGCTTGATGCAAATACAAAGCTAGGGGAATCAAGCAGAATTTGAACAAGTGTTTGTCATCGCTCGATCGTTAACCGTTTTAAAGAGCTTTTTAATGTAAAATCTTCCTTCAAAGACCATTCATCAATGACTCTTAGATGAGATTGTGAATAAGAGGTGGGTAATACCTGATCGGCAGTGAGTGGAAACCTAAGAACCCTATCATTGACCTTTTTGCTTTTAAATAGTTAACTTAATCGATTACTCAA
This sequence comes from Tetrastigma voinierianum, assembly GCA_016808115.1. Classification (NCBI taxonomy): domain Eukaryota; kingdom Viridiplantae; phylum Streptophyta; class Magnoliopsida; order Vitales; family Vitaceae; genus Tetrastigma; species Tetrastigma voinierianum. Next base: position 82,639 of record JAEQBH010009220.1, read on the forward strand.
TCAATCAATCACAACCCCCAAATTTTACTTTCAAACGCACAGTCTTTGGAGAATAATCCCTAAGGATCACCTAGGAAACCACTCCCTGTGGAAATGACCTATGGACTTCCACGGTAATATAATGTTGTGACCTTAGTTCCCTCGGCAGGAATAATTTCAGCATAAGATAGGCGGAAAGGCATTTTGGCGTCGTTCACGGGAGTGTGAAGCGATCTAGTTGATCTAAAGAGGTAGGAGTAATTTGCGGTGCATTTACTGCAAATGCAGTCTGGGTCCTCTGCCTTTTCTTTTAATTCGTTTCGTAGGAATCTAAAGTGGATATCTGTCTATTAGGAGGAAGATTAATTTGCATATCGGTTTGGGCTCATGGCAGCTTGGCGCTACTTATAGAATGCTCTATCGAGAATTAAGAGTCATAGTAAGACGATTGTTTAAGAGAGACCTGCACCTCGAATGGATTATCACACAGGAGTCAATGTAAGGCTCTTTTTAATCAAATGCCCAAGGGTTACTGTTGACTATAAAGACTCCATGAACCTCCTGACGAGGGGATGGTGTGGCACCACCAGAAACCCTGGCGGTGAGAGGAAGAAATATTAATTTCAGTGAGAGCGATATCAAAGGTTCCACACCCCTTTACCTAGTAATAGGAAAGAACTCTCTACAAGGATTACTGCAGCCTCGAAGAACCACAACAAACTCCATGTATTCGCCTACTGAAGAGGCTAACCCGATTCCTCATGAATCGGAGATGATTCGCCTTCTCCACTGTGTATGAGGGGTCTGACTTGAGAACCCTACTCATTCGCAAGGAGATTTCGAGGATGTTTGCAGTGCTTTCCTTTCTACGGGATCGCCTCTCCATATCATTTTACTTAGTGTTATTCCATTACTCTCTAAAGGAAAAGGCGAAATATGGTTTCATTCGCTTATGATTCAATCTTTACATAGGAAGACATGCGAAATGAATTCCTTAATAAATTTTCTCCCGCGTACCCGATGCACGCACCGTCGAAGCGATCCAAGAATTTTTATGAAAAATCGGAGTGAACCTTTTCTTGTGGTATGGGAAGATATAAGGACCTCCTCCATTTTCAATATTCGTCATGGTTTTGGATGTTGGAATGATAAATGCGTATTTCTCACGGACTATCGCCCGTATGAAACGATACATCCCGTTTGATGTATGAAGGAGAGTTTTATGAAGAAGTGCAGGAGGCAATTCAATTTTTCAATACCATAGTAGAAAATGCTCGAACTTGGAAGACTAACACCTCCTTGAATCTTTGCTAAAGTGCATAGTACACCCTCGGGGAAGAATCCATCCTTAAGAGAATGATGACCCTATGACAAAATAGCCAACAACGAGGGGTTGGAGGCCATAGAATTAAGAAAAAAGGTAAGATGAGGTAACTAGTGTGCCTCAAATACCCTCGGTACCTATTGGATCAAGAGTGGAGGAGCCACCGTCATTTGTTACCCTTTCGACTATTAAGCCCACTCTAACCTTCCTCGAGTCGAGGGCAATCAAGGCTAGACGAGCTAATGCTCTTGGCACGAAGGAAATACTTCAGTTCCTCCATATTCCGAAACATGCATAATCCGAGGTGGAGTAAGCGCCAGATTTTAGTTGAAAATGGGGAGGCCCACCACTGACTTGCAAACAACCAAGACTGACTACCCAGACCAAGGCTTTTCAGTCAGAAGCCCCTCAGTTTGAAATCAAGGTCCTCGAGAAGTTTCACAGCCAGACTTTAACCAAGGTTTCCATCCCTCATCTCAAGGGAATTCAAACCCACAGCCTTATCAACCTCCACAATAAGAGAAGTTTGGAGGACATTGTTGTGACCACGATTTGTCCAGACCCTGACAATCCACCAACACGAATTCGAGCGCCTTGAATGATGTGAGATCTAGAATCACTAAGCTAACCTGCGTCACATGGGAAATTTTCCAGCAAGAAAAAGAAGCTCCCTTCTCGAACCATCATCACCACTCTTGAAGTGGAAAAGTAATTGTGAAACCATCTGACCCTAAGGAAGGCGTCTGAGATTTGCAAATGAACGATCAAGGATGATGAGGTATCTATGAGCCTCATGTTCCTAGGGCAGATGTTATTGATGGTGAGGCATAAAAAGACAAGGCCTCTCATGTCCCTCACACTCCCGTACCTCATGGGGTTGCAGAGCCACGAAAGTGAACAATCGTGCAGAGATTTTATGAGTTGTTGAACGGGTTAAGTTAGACATTCCTTCTTAGATGCCATTAAGCAAATCCGTCATATGCGTTTTGAAAGATTTGTACTGCTGAAAGAAAATTAGGTGTCAACAAGGGAGGCATTTGTAATTTGATCCACCTCCTTGATCGAAACAATTTTCCTAAAAATCTATGAGACCCGGAAGCCAGCTGTTCGTAGTGGTAGGGGTCAAAGTTAGGACATGCTTTCTGTAGTGGATTTGGGGCAAGTGTTAACTTGTTGCCTTACTACTCGATATGTTGATCTAGGGTTAGGAGAGTTGCCTTGACGATATCACCCTCCGGTTAAGATTTGTAGTAGTGTAAGAAAATTCCACAGAGGATAGTGAAGGATGTATTGAAATTGAGTGAATGAGTTCTATTTTCCACTAATGGACTTTGTTGTATGACGCTCATTACATGGTGAACGAGGGACTCAGTTCCGGTGATGATTCTTGGTAGGCTATTCTTGGCTACTACTAATGCTATTATACATTATGGGGAGGGTAATGACATTGCTCGTTTTGGTAGCATGACCATTAATTTGAATATCTTTAATGTTATCAAGGAAATGGGGATAGGGAGGACATTTGTGAGAGTAAATATAATTAGACTCTATGGTGCGGAAATCGTAGATAATGTTTCATCACGATGATCCTCTCATGTCTTGTCTAAGTAAACCCAGTTAGGTTGAGGGGTGACCACGTCTAAGTCAGATTTCTACACTCCATAATTAGGCATAGGTAAGGTATTGGAAGCAAATGGGTGGGCACCTAGATTTGAGCTACTTGCCTCTGATCGAGACGAAGTGTATTTTAGCCCGGAAGAAGACCACCTAAGCTTGAGTTGAAACCCTTACCATCACATCTCAAATATGCATTTTTTAGGGGTGAAGAAACTTTCCAGTAAATCATGTATCTTCCTCTTTAAGTCGAATCGAATAAGCTTTGGAATGTTAGGAACCATGAGAGCCCATGCATGGGATGGGCGGTGCGGATATTAAAGGGTGGCCCCTTGATCTACGCCACCTGAAGGATCCACTTGGAGGATGTTAAACCCTACAGACAACCGTAAGCGACATTTGAGACGATCATAGAGAAGAGTGATCGAGAAAGGGTTCTCGAGCCTCTTTAGACGTAGGTGTTATTTACCCGATTGGGATAGTGAAGGTGGGTTGTGACAAGTAGTCCCCAGAAATGCAGATCCTTTGTGGTGTGAATGAACCACGATAGGCTAATTCCGCTCTAAGATTTTCGAGGTGGAGGTGTCACGTAGTATAGAGGCTTCGATGCGGAGTCTTAGGAAGATCATTTTCCCTCTACCTTTTGTGGATCAAATGTTGGAGAGAGTTGTGAGGCGTGGGTCTATTGTTTTCGATGGGTACTAAAGTCTGATCAAATTGAGATAGCTTTAGAAGATCGAAAACCACGTTCCTTGTCCTTTTTAGCACATTTGCGCTAGGAAAATGCCCTTTGGATTATGTAATGGGAACCTTCCCGGCTGGGGAGGTGCATGATGGGGATTTTCGATGATATGATAGAACTTCATTTGGAGATTTTTCATGTGACTTCTCGGTTTTGGGGTCATATGAGGATGTGCGGAGAATCGTAAGGTATTGGGAGAATTATCGGGAGAAAAACTTAGTGAATTGGGAAAAGTGTCACTTCGCATGGTACCACGAGAGTTATCTTAGGCGCGTAGTATCGAAATAAGGGTGGGGTAAGACGAGGCGAAGTCGAGTTGATCTCAAACTTACCTACCACAAGTGTGTTAGATATATACGGTCATTCTTAAGCCATCTTTGGATTTTATAGGAGATTCATAAAGATTTGATTGCCATAGCCCGTCCCTTAACCTTACGATTTGCTTGCCAAGGGCGTCCCTTTGTAATAGTCACAAGCTTGTGAGGGCCGCCTTTGATGACTGAAACTATATTGAGTGTCTGCATCCTGTCATGCGATCTCACGATTGAACTCCTTTTGAGGTCATGCCTTGACCACTGATTATGCACCTATAAGTTATTTTAGGATGAAGAGGGAAGATAAAGGCTTTTGTGATCTTATGCCAAATTTCTAGATTCGCTCGAAGCTGACCTCGCTAACTATGGGAAAAGAGTTTTGGTGTCGTCTTTCTTTCTAGAAAGTTTGGGTCATTACATTTGTAGGGTCTTACGCAACCATTTCACGGGGATCATGCATCGCTGTCTTGCTCTCTAAGGGATGCACAAGCCTCGTTTGACTAGGTGGATCCCCTCATTGCGAGGAATTTAACCTTATTGTGGGATAAGAAAGGAGTTAGGGAATGTAGTAGGCTGACCACTGTCTCAGTTGGTCGAATCACTTCTCATTTATACATTGGCGCCAGTTCCACGATGGTAACTTGCTCTTGTTCACTTGCCAGTGGTATCTGAGACATAGTAAACTATGTGACAGGACTAAATTCACCACCCAGATGGACCTCAATGAGAAATTTTTTTGTGGACATTAAAAATATTATTTTGATGACCGTATTTGTTTAAATCGCATCCGAGACCCGATTGATGAGAAGGTGTCATGCAGTAGCTGATCAAGTAGGGTGCTCACCTTTTGCCACTCGGAAGCTTGTGGGAGGGGCATTTCTCATGAGAAAAGACAGGACAAAATTCTGTTTGGTTTCTTGGCCCACTCTTTTAAATTGCTTTGGATTTGCAAAACTTGGCACCAGTCATGATTAGGAGAAGTCACGAAGGAACATGATGCACCTCTTACTCTGTTTAATCATTGAATTTGATTCTTGGGTTTAGATTTCATGGGGCCTTTCCCTTCTTGTGAGTACCTTTACATTTTATTATGATTGACTATACTGAGTGGGTGGAGGCCGTTCCAGCAGAACTAATGACCTGAGTTGTTTTGAAATTTTAAAGAACACATTTTCTGCGCTTTGGAGTACCTGCCTTGATCATTAGTGATGGTGGGCTCCATTTTTATGTCGATCTTTTGAGAATTTGTTGAAAAAGTAGCCAGTCACCTGAAGTGTCATGGCGTACCACCCGGACCAATGAGTCGGGCGAATTAGTGATAGAGTGAGCATATTTTGGAAAATCGGTCGCCCCGAATGTAAGGATTGATCGCCCCGACCTGGCTCTTTGGGCCGTCTTGCTTTTTAAAACCATTCTTAGGATGCTCCTTATAGGAACTGTTTATGGAAGGCACATCGTCTTCAGTCGAAATGGAACCTACTGCCGGGGCATATTGGGCCATTAAGACTCTTAATTTTGATTTGGCTCAAGCGGGTAAACAGCATTCTTTGCTGTGAGATGAAGCAGGCTTGATGAGTGGCGTGCTTAGATCATGCAAGGCTCCCGATTTACAAAGAGAGGCTATTTGTTCCACTTAGCCAAGAAGCCATTGTTAGGAGAAGACCTTTAGACCTCCACGAAAATATTACCCTACCTGACTCTAGTTTGCACTCCGTTCTAGGTGGATTGGCAAATTGTTGTTGTCAATTAGTTTACCCATATGGTCACGGTGGAGATTGAGGTGGAGAATCAGGAAAACCTTTAAAGTCGTAGCCAGCGCCTCGAGCCATTTTTCGAGAACGGTATCGGGATAGTAGTGAACTAGTAGATCCACTCTGCAGGATGTTCCTTCAAGTAATTTCTATCACACTTGCTTTTGTATATATAGTTTTCTTTTTCTTTCTTGCATTTCTTCCTGCTTTATTTGTTCTGTTTTTTAAAAAAAAAAACAAAACAAAAAGCTCCATCTTATTCTTATGTTTCCTTGTATTCTTTTGGGGTCCTGTGTGCATTAGAGGCAATTCACCATACGTGGTGGGGGTGGGCATCTGGCATGTTACATGTTAAGTAGAAAGAATTCGATTCTGGCTCTTTTTAGATTATGTCTTGACTTATGATGTATGCAGCATGGGCCATATGTATGCAATCATGGTCTCAATGCACTATAATAACTTAGTTTCTACAAATTTTCTTTTGTTCATATTAGGGACCCTATCACCCCCGATTATGTTAAGTCTTGTATCACTTTCTTTAATTCTACACATACCATTGATTTTTCTTCAAGCTCATTTTGCCACCTAATAAAGCTGTACATTCATTATTTCAGCATTCCTTATTAACTACGGCGTCATATTCTCTGAGGAACACCGTGCATAGCTGGAAGATGATTTTTAAGAGCCCACATCATTTTTAATGTTACATTTGAAATCATATTGTGTTACCTTTGCCCATCTGAGCCTTGAATTGCCAGTCGATTTGAACCTTAGGAATCATTGATCACGAAGTGGTGGACCCCAAGGTAGCGTGAAATTAATCAGGGGGGTAGCTAGAATAATTTTTAGTTCCGTGAACGCTGAGTCGGGTTGGGCGAAGTGTAAGGCGGGGAAAAATAAGCATCCCGTTGGAATCGAGATGGAGGCGTTCGGAAGTTCTATATAATGGCATTGATGTTCCAAATTTAAAGAAAAAAAAAAGAAAAAAAGAGATAATTATCGATTGCCTCTTGTAGTACCGATACCACCTAAGCTAAAGCGCGTGCCTTTTGAGTGAGTTCACCATGCTGATCCCAAGTCTGTGGGCGTAAAAGGCCAATTTAGGGTTTTCTTCCCCATTTAGACCCTTTTCATATCCTACTCCCCACTCCTGTATAAGATATGAGCCCTAACCTAATTTTCCCTCCTCTATATAGCCCTAGATCAAGCATCCCATCCAGTGCTTCCATCTCTCTGATCCAGATCCTCCTCAGTTCGTCACATCGACGTGGTAAGCGCCCCTCATTTCTTTGAGAGCATTTGTTTGTGGTTATTCATTGTGTCAACATGGATTTGTTTGGGTGGCTTGGGTTGGTGGTCCTGTGTTCTTGGTTGCTTAGGGTATCCGCGTGACGGTATGAGGAGGAGATCTTGGCCCGGGTGCGGAAGCGAAGCCGATCTTTGTTGGAGATGGGTTGTTGGGAGTTCGTTTTGTGTGTTTGGGCCATAGTCGCTATGTCGCTCTTTTTCCATATCCTATGGCACGGTGAAAATCTTGGAAGAAGGCTCCTGAAGCTCTTCTGGAGCGAAGGCTATGAAGACGGAAGAGTCGATACCTCGCGGTAGTAAAGAAAGGGGAAACAACGATCCACTGTCCCGAGGGTGAGGAGGCATACGAGGCGAAAATGAAAGAAATTGAGGCCATGTTTGGAGTCTTGAATGTGAGATAGGGAAAAAGTGGGGCGATCAATTGCCTGGCCAGGGTTTCAGTATGAGCGGGGTAAAGTGGTGTTCTTGTTCACCTATCAGGTACATTAGGAAGCGTCTGCGCTTTGTCGGTGAAGAGGTAAAGGTTATTTACCAACCATGGATTTAGGGAGTCCTATTCCAATTTGAGAGAAAATCATAGTATAGATACCACCATTTGGGACTACTATTATGGGGAAACAGTTAAGGGTCAGCCCTGACTCGATAGCTCGATCAGTGGAAGATTATATTCGCCATATATAATGAAGCCCTTCACCCTCTAAGGGGCCATTCTGAGTTTGCCAGGTTGTTTGAGATGCCATGTGCGCAGCCGGGTTACCATGGGAGGTTTGTGCACAAGAGGTTCATTAGGGTTAAAGCCTGGTGTCATTAATGAATAAAATCATTACAATATGTGTGGTCGGGTAGGAAGGGAAGAAGTTTCGAAAGAAATCCGATTTTGTGTAAGTGTGGGTGGAAAATCATTGATTATACTTGTGGTAATATGGTGTGTTATGGGGACTAGGGGTCTAGCGGCTCAAGCATATCCCATTCAGGCTTTGGTTACAAATCTTGTGGAAGTTGTGGGGATAGGGAATTAGTTGAAAAGGAATTCTTCTACTAGTAGGATGGCTCCTGACAAGCGAGCTAGTCGTTTGCTTCCCACAAGGCCTCAGTCTTCAAATTCTCCTTCGACTATTTTGGGGCTTCATCGTCATTGGCTCGTGGTCGATGAGTACATCTCCTTTGAAAAGGATGGAGCGTAGAATCAAGGGCTGGTTGAGTGCATCTTTGGGAAGCGAAGCGGCGGATCACCGGCTCTCCGGGCTTGAGGAGTCCGTCACAGGGAGACCTGCGTGGGAATGAGTCCTCTGACTTGGAAGGGGATTCGATGGGCTCGCCCAGTTGTGTTGGTGAGATGATTCTCTTGACTGATGATGGGGAGGATGTGAAGTGGCGGCATGGGATTGGGTTAGAATAGGGTGGGTGTTGAATTTGGTAGAGACCACCAGACCCGTCAGCCTTTGACACCCACATTTGTTCATATAAGCCCTATTTGTAGCCCTTGGTCGTACAAGCAGAAGGACCTTTTGATTTTTAGTTATGTTGGTTTGTTCCTCTTTGACTTTTATGCATACTAGTTTGCTTGGTGATGTTAAATTGTTTCCCAGTGATAATATAGTTCATTTCGAGTTTAGTGATCTGTTCTCGACCCTTCTTTCTCAATTCCATGGTCCCTTATATGAATATCTCGGTTTTGTAACAGTTTGTTATTATGTCCATTACTTTGAGACTGTGGTTTCATTTGAGTTCAGACGGTTGCATATTCTGTTAGGTTAAAGCACTATGCTCAATTTTTGCCCTATGGGAGACTTGCAATGCCTAACTGCACCTAGCGTATTTTGTTGAAACTCATAATTGGCAGGTGTTACTAGTTCAAATCTTGCTAGGGACTAGCAAGTTGTAGGTTGGGGGGTGTGTTGAATAAATAAAAGGGCAACATTTATATTGGATTTTAGTACTCCAAGCTCATGTTTTGCTCTCATTTTGCGTAAGAATAGGTGACTTTGATCGTTCTAGTGTTTTTGTGCTTGTGCAGGTTTTTCGAGTCCCGTGCACACTTTTTGTAGGGGTTCGTGTCTAGAGAACAGATGTAGATCATTGCGGTTGATGGCAGCTGCTGTCGTGAAGCCCCAGGTAGTGTTACGGTGAGAAGGAGCATTGGTAGAGGCAGTGGTACCGGTACCACATATAATGGTACCGGTACCCACATGCAGTACACTATTGGTACCGATCTTAGATGCGGTGGCGTTTCACCAATAGCCTTTGGTACCGGTACCACACTGCGAGCTCTTAGGTGCACCGACATGTAATTTTGAGTTAGCGAAATTCCAATCAGTGCAAAGTGCGCTCGTCTTTCGACCACCACTTCGAGATCACTAAGGAGAAGAGTATTTAAGCCAAAGGAAGGGGAGAGAAGAGGAGTTTTGGATTCTAGGGTTTTGTTTTAGAAACCGGTTAAAGTGCTTCTCTTATATTTTTAACAGGGTTAAATAGAGTGAGTAAAGTACTTAGTCTTTCTTCTGATTCTGAGTTTTCAAATTCACATGTAATCTTCGGTTGGTTCATATAACTCATTATTTTCTTGGGATTAATGGCACTGATACTCGATCTTTGCAATTGAAGTGTTATTTCTCAAGTCATTTTATGTATAGTTTTCTTATCAAATATGAATCGATTCCAGTTTCAATGAAGTTCCTAAACTCCGGCAGTGGGGTTCTAATGGTGGAAACTACTTTCGGCAAAATTAATAACCCTCAATTCCTCTTTTGTGCTTCAACTGGATTGTACGATGCTAAGCACTTGCAGAAGATCTTATAAAACCTTAGTTTGTGTAACGCCCCAAATACCCCTTGGGACGTCATTATATACTAACAACCATTTACACCCATGCAGGAAACCTGTGGAAATCCATAAATGACCAGGGTCCTTAATTTAACAAAATTAGTAGTCTCCCTTATTCGGGAAGCTCTACCCAAAACACAACACAATGCGATTATCACCATCACCCACATTGAGCCCCATTTATCCATCAAATATTTACTGTATGAATTTCTGTTCATAGTATGAAATACCTGATAACCTTCTAAAAGACTAAGCCAAGCCAGGGCCACAATAACAAAAGAATATGCCCAACAATGGCATTTACATTTCCTAAGAATTAAACTATGATAACGCAGTGGAATAACAAAATACTAGACTTTACATGATTTCAAAATAATTTCTCTAGTCTAGTCTGAAAAGAATGATAGCTCTAAAATATTTCTCCTCGGGTTTTAGATTCCTAAGGTAGGAGCCTCCCCATGCACCGCGGGTTCCTCAACTCCTACCACCTCCTCAAAGGTAAAATCTGAAAAGGGATGTAAGTAGAGGGGGTGAGCCTGCGAAGCTCTTAATAAGAAATCCTCCCAAACTCGACAAGGTTTTAGAAAAATATAAGAAAACGATTAGGTCTCATTTTTTTTATAACATATCATAGATGTACCATTTTACAGAAAACAAGGACATTGCAAATAGATCTCAGTTTATATGAAAACACTTAAGTAAATGTACACTCAAGCAACGCATAAATGAAATTATAAACATTTTCACCAAATACCATTTCCAATAGATTATTTTTGTTTCTCGAACATCCCTTGCAATAAACTTCTCATTCATCATAGTAGTGTTTCTCGAAGCATCCTTATAAGGAACCTCTTGAGCATAGGTTGGAACATCCTTCTGAAGACCTCTCATTTCATCCTGGTAGTTTTCCTGTCGCTACGATAAACTTCTGAGTTCATGCAGTAGTAGGTGTTTACTGAGCACATCGGCATAGGGACATGCCAGGCATAGGTTGAGCGATCATGAGGACCTCCTCATTTCAGCTCCTAGTAGTTTTCTCAAGCATCCCTTACAAGGAACCTCTTGAGAGCATAGGGTTTGACGTCCTTGCAGGAACCTCTCATTCATCATAGTAGGGTTTCTCAAGCATCTTACAAGGAACCTCTTGAGCATGGGTTGAGCATCGTTACAAGGAACCTCTCATTCCTTTTTATTACCAATCACTATATCAGGGTACATCCCTGTAACAATTAATCTCATCCCAGGTCAGTACAAATCACCCATATCATAAAATCCCCATGAATCTCTGAATCCCCATTATATAAAGATCCACATATTATATAATCATCCCTGTTATATAAAATCCCCATACTATACAAGAATCTCATACTATATTAAGATCCCATGCTATCTTAAAATTTCCATGTTATATAGAATCCCCAGTATTATATAATAATCCCCATGTTATATAAAATCCACTATGCGAAGTCTAAACTATAGAATCCCCATGTTATATAAGAGTCCCCATGTTATATAATAATATGTATATAAAATCCCCCATCTTATCTACCACAAGATTATCCCATACTATATTAAAATCCCCATGCTATATAAGAATTTCCCATGTTATATAAGTCCCCATATTATATAATAATCCCCCATGTTATATAAAAAATCCCCATACTATCCCAGAATCCCCAAACTATATAAGAAGTCCCCATGTTATATAAGAATCCCAGTATTATGTAATCATCCCCCATGTTATATAAAAATCCCCATACTATACAAAATCTCCCCATACTATATTAAAATCCCCCATGCTATATAAATTTCCCATATTATATAAGAATCCCATGATATATAATCCCCATGTTATAAAATCCCATACTATACCAGAATCCCTCGCCTGTGTAGATCCCCATGTTATATAGAATCCTAAAGCGAAAATCATTCTGAGTGAGTGATTGAAGTGATACTCACAATAAGTGAGTCTAAATTTGAGGGATCAACACATAATAGAATCCCCCATACTATATAAAAATCCCCCTATATTTATGTAAGAAAAAATCCCCATAATATATCATAATCCCCGTATTTATATAAAATCCCCCCGATAATATGTAATAATCCCCGGTGGAGAATCATTTTTAATGAGTGAGTCGAATCGGGTCCGAGTGAAGTCGGAATCTAGATCAAGTGAGTCGGAATCGGTCAAGTGGTCGAATTGGGCGTGAGCACCATAGAAGAATCCCCCATACTATATAAAAGATCCCCCTTTGGATTCCTCAATCACCATACCGGAAAATTTAGTTTACCAATAAATGAATTTCACTGAAATCCTTCCATAATTCTCAATTTTCTTTTGGAAAAACTTCTAAGAATCCATGAACAATCATAAAACAATTCAAGAAATAGTTAGAAAATACAAGAGTTCATACCGAGGATTTTTTCTCACACAAATCACTAGGAGTTATAAATCAATCCCCAAAGAGAACACATTTAAGAATAAATTCCTCCATTTCCGTACCAAAGAGAGAATGGTTTGAAATACCGAGAAAAATAGCATTTATATTCGCGATACATATATACATACCCTAGCCTCGATGTAAGTAGATAGGAAGAGAAACCCTACCCTTAATCTTTGGATTGCTATGGAATCTTAAGCTTCCCCAGTATCACGCACTTGAAATCTCCTAGCTCGGCCTTCCCTTCCTTCTTCTCCAACGATCCTTGGGGGCTTCAAGAGGTGTAGGAGTCACGTGTAGAGTGGAGAAATCTGAAATAGAAGAAAATTTTGGGTTTTAATTCCAGCTGCCCCGAAAATCTTATTTCATAGAATTATTTTGGTTTCTTGGTAGATTTCTTAGCTCACATCTCAAATTCCCGAGTCTATAGGACTACTCTAAGGTTTTTCGACGTTCCCGGTTCATTTTAATGTTATTTTAACCTAAAAACCTTTGTTTCCTATGATTTATGTAACCATTTTATATTTTATCATTCTTATGCTTTGATTTAAATTAAAAAAACTAATTGGTGATTATTAATATTTAGACATGTGGGGGTTCACAGGTTGGCATCTTCTTGACAACGTGTGGGCAGAGACCCTCGGTACAAAGTTGTGCTTGATCGCAAATGCAAGCTAGAGTCAAACCGTCGTTTGAACAGTGTTTGTCATCGGCTCGTCGTTCTTAAATTTTTTAAAGAACTTTTAATGTAAAATCTTCCGTCGAGACTAAATTCAACCGATAGCTCCTAGATGAGATTATGAATAAGAAGGTGAATTAATACGATCGCGTTAAGTATAAACCTAGAACCCTATCATTCACTTTTTTTGTTTTAAATAGTTAACTTAATCGATTACTCGATCAATCAATCACAACCCCCCAGATTTTGCTTTCAAGCAGCAGTCTTTGGAGAATAATCCTAGGATCACCTGAAACCACTCCTTTGTGAAATGACACATGGACTTCCACGATGTCTGTCATAGCGATATGGTTTCTCGGCAGGAATAATTTCATCATACGAAATAGGCAGGTGATGATCTGATCAAAGGGACAGGATGAACTTCGGGCTCTCCTGACCTTCCGTTTTCTATAAACCGGTCAATGTCTTTCCCAGGTGTGTAGCATGTGTACTTTTACACGCCTACTTTCGATGTGCGCGGACCTTATGCCGTGTCTTTGCTTGTGCGAGGGGAAAAGCGGGAGAAGTAAGCGGTTAATTGGGTGGAAGGCGGTTGAAAAAAATCAAAAGTTGTTAAAGATTTTTTACCAGGAGCGACATCATGAAGTCCTTCTTTAGGGAAAGAATCTACGGTGATTTGGTATAACCGGCTCCCTAATCATACGGTTGTGCGCCTCTACCGCAAAAATTGTGGATAGAGCGATATGTCGTGCGAGACCTTTTAAACTTACTCCCGGGCAGCTCATTGGTTAGCTAAGGAACCACGACTTGTCCCCTATACCGAAGACTACCATCTGGGTGGATGGCCCGGTATGATCACACTTTGTGTACCGGTCTGATGGGCGATATCTCTAAGTCACGCCCTAGGACTCGATCACCACTGCTGATTCAGGGATGGCATAACTGCGAACTCTAAGTAATTTCCTGAGCTTGATCCCATTTATACTGCGACCTAAAGCATCCCCGAGAATTTCACCTCGATAAGCGAAACTTCGCACTTCTTGAACTTGGCATACAACTTATGGTCCACGAGTTCTGAAGAACAATCCTCGAATGATCCTCATGCTTATCTCGGCGGGAGTAGATCAGAATGTACGTCGACAAGACCCGCAACAAACTAATCTAAGTAGGGTTGGAATTACCTTATGCATGAGATCCGCCAGATACTCTTCGCGCATTCGTCAACCCGAAGGGGTATCCTTTGTGAATTAAATACCCACATCACATGTCTAAACAATGTTGCTCTTAGGGATGCTCAGTCTCTAACTCGACTAATGATACTTAGGGCGAGATTACATCTTGGAAGGCTGCTCCTTTGGCTATCAAACAAATCGTCAATCCTCGGTAATGGATACCGATTCTTAGCTGTAACCCTATTCAACTGTTTATAATCAATGCACAGTCGAAGAGTCTTGTCCTTTTCTTTTTTTTTTTTTTTTTGTGCAAACAAAACCGAAGCGCCCCATGGTGAAGTGCTCAATCTAATGAAATCCTCATCCTACAATTCCTGTAGTTGAACTTTAAGTTCCTGTAACTCAATCGATGCCATCTTATGAGGAGTCATAGAAATGGAGTAGCAATGTTGGGTGTAACTCAATATAAATTCCCTACACCCCTCTACGGAGGTAGTCCGTGCTTCATCCGGAGAAAAACATCCTCATACTCACTTGAACTAAGGCGAGATCAGATCTGTCTCACCTCGTCCTCTGGAGTAAGGCTTGCTGTAGCCAGTAAGCATCCTCCATGCAGGTCGTGCCGCGATCTGAGGTCAAGGCATCATATTTATCCTTGAAAAGTCACGAATCTTTGTCCCGTGTGTGGCGTGTCTCACCTACCCCTGTCGATGGCCCATTTAGATGCCATCAACCCATCCCTACCAAGAATGGCATCAAAATCCGATATGTCCATGACCCTCAGGTCCATGGTGAGTAGAATCCCTAAGATCTCTAACTCACAATCCCGACATATCTGATCAATCCTCACCCTAATCCCTAAGGGTGAACTCACATGTAATGGTTCTTCTAAGGGTTCAACCTTTAAGCCCAAAACATTCATACTAGATCGACCACAAAAGAATCAAGTGTACCACTTGTCAAACAACGCCTCTTAGCCCAAAGGAGAGATATTAGAAACATACCTTGTATAGCAGGCTAATCAAACGCTCGATGTAGTGTGATGGCGTGAACCGCCCTGGATCCCTAAAGTCTTGGCCCGTGGGCCTTGTCCTCGGCCTCGACCCACACCTTGGCCTTTCTTGCCTATACGTGTGAAGTAGAGGCATCGGTGCGGCCTCGGAGGCGAGTGCTGTCCTGCAGCCCGCACTAGGGTGAGGAAGAACAAAGCGTCCCAACGATGGCCCCGGGGCTGTGTCATCAAAAACCACGGATCCTTGTCTCATGAGCAATCCCGCTTCATATGTCCAAGCTGATGGCAATGGAAACATGTCCTTGGTCTTGGTTGGCCAGGAGCCTTGATATGGCCTTGGCCTTAATACCCTCATGAACTAGAAGCCTTTGGCTTCTTTTCTGAACTAGAAGAAAACTAGCTCTCCTTCCTCTTATCACCGGCACCTGCATCTCGGATGCTCCGTGCATTCTTTGTCTCTATCTCTATGGCCATAGCCGTCCTGACCATAGAGTCCATATCCTGTAGGAGGAATCCCACAATCTTACCCGATGGACAACTTCGGCCCATCCTCAAACTTCCTTACCTTGGCCATATGCGTGCGTAGTCATCATCAAAAGCAGACTAACTCTACGTGAACTTAGCCCACGCATTACTCCATCCTTGTATCATCATCCCTTGCTTTAACTTTAAGAACTCCTGGGCCTTTGCATGTCTAGCAGTGGTCAGAAAGTACTTGCTCATGAAGAGCTCATGGACCTTTGCCCAAGTCATTACCTATATGTCCCTAGAGGTCTTAACCTAGTCCCGCTGAGCACGGAATTTCGTCGCTGCAGTTGGAGTCTGTTGATCTGTCTTAGTCGTGTCGGAGGTGATCTCCATGGCCTCCAATATCTTCTCAATTTGTTGGAACCAATAGTCTGCCACCATCGGATCCCCTCCCCCTGTGAATGTCGGAGGATGATGCGTCTTAAGCCTCTAGAGGTTTCTTGGCCCTCCTTGACCCCGATTACCCGCTGTCTGATAGCGTGGCTACGACCCAGAAAAGAATTCACAAAGGCATTGGTAAAAAGCGGTGCTGGCTAATTACCTTGTGGATGACCTCTACGTCCTCGTCCTCGACTTTCCATCTACACATGTCAAATGGAAACAAATTTATTAAGTTCTAGCTCAGTCTAACTAGTAGTACACAAGTGAAACCTCGAGAAAATCTAATTTTCTAAAAAATGGTAAAATGGTAATTTTGGTCAAAAACCGGAATTTTTCTAGATCTCGGATGAATAAACGGACTTTCTTAGTTGAAATCGTCTCCTGAAATCTAGGCCCCTGCGTCGAATTTCGTCGGTCAGGCAGTCAATTTCACGTTTTTCGAGCCTTGGGTATCGAATTTTCCTCCGATGCTTTTGAGAGACATGTGATGTGATAAGGTCCACCTACATGTACTCATGTGACACATGTTGCATGATTAGAGATAGTAAATACAAGATTACTGGAATTGTACCAAGTGTCAAAAATCAAGACAAAGGACACATTAGAATTTTGAAAATGTTTAATGAAGAATAAGACAAAAGCCAAATAGTCTTCTTCTTCCTTTTTGGGAACCTGAAAGCGGAGCGGTGAGGTCACGAGGGCTGGATTTTTATTTTTAGAGAGAGAGGCTCATTCTCTCTGGATTTTTCGGCTGTTCGGATGGCTCCGGTTCTTGTGAGCAAAGTAAGTCGTCTGGCGTGGACACCGATTTGGTGGAGTTAGGCAACTCGAGAGGTAGGGATCTTTTCCTCGTGTGTGTTATTCTTCGGAAACCATGTAAATGGTTGGGGATGTTACGAGGGCTTGGATTAGCCGTGTTTCGGTCTCAAAACATTTGAGGCAGTGGAAAATCCCCGTTGTTGTGGTAGGTGAACGGTGCTAACCCGAAGGGGTTTCCTTTGTTCCACGTGAATAATGACGTGGATTTTTCGTGAATTTTTATGTTGAGTGATTAAAATAAATTGTTTGATTGCAAATTAAGCCCATGAGCTAATTTTGGTGTTATTGATTGAGAATCGAATAATATGAATTATGGGAATTAATTGTGTTAATACATGCATGTAAATATATTAGCATGAATGGCTTGGAATTGTGTGAGAATTAATATGTTAATGCATGTAATTAAATGTGTTAACATGATGTATGAGAATTATATATAAAAATATGGTGTGTGTAAGCCATTAGAAATGGTGTAATTAGCTCAAGTAGGCTAATTTTGATATTATTGATGTGAATTAAAATAACATGTGGCATGTATGTATAAGAATTTTGTTAATATATGTGTAAATGATATATTGGCATGTGGTTTGAGAATGTATAATGCATTTCACGCCTGCACGGGAGGAACTAAGAAAATTAGGTGTGAGTGCACGAT
This sequence comes from Tetrastigma voinierianum, assembly GCA_016808115.1. NCBI lineage: Eukaryota > Viridiplantae > Streptophyta > Magnoliopsida > Vitales > Vitaceae > Tetrastigma > Tetrastigma voinierianum. The sequence continues at coordinate 100,184 of JAEQBH010009220.1, forward strand.
ATGAAATAAATAAAAATGATGTTTTTCTCGCGTTGGCTTAAGCATGTGTGAGAGAGTCGGTGAGGACTCGAGACACGGGATTAGGTATGTAGACATTCAAGTAGGATCATGTATTTGCTTGAGTGTGTGTTTATGTTGGATCATTGCATGTGCACTTAGGTGGGGCGTAACCCATGTAGGAGATTTTCACTACTGGGCATTACTCACCCTGTCGAGGGAATATTATTTTCGGTGCGAGGGGAGCGATCGGAAAATAACGCTCCTTTAGGCCGTTTTGAGAGAAAGCCCAGGCATGTGGCTTTGACATGGATATGTAAAACATGTATTAGATTCTTAATTTTAATATATGTTTGTATTAAGAGTGATGTAACAACTCTTGAACTATTGGTATATAGTTGATAGGTAATTTTGTGAGTATTGATGCATGTGGACCCAAGTAGCCATTTTACTCATTTAAGGTGTATGGACCGGTGTGGTCGTTGTGAAAAATTTAGGACGGAGGTTGTACCTTGGGTAGAGCTCCGTCTGAAAAGGGCTACACTTGGATTTTTCGTGGTGGTGTTGGTTTGGAGCATCCACGAGTGTCCAGCGGGTTGGTTGTCAGGACCCCCTGGAAATGTGGTATCCCATGACTTGGTATCGAGCTAAGGTGCGATTTACCTTGGGAGCTCGATTGGGTGTAGAGCAGGTATCTGAATACTGGGGCTTGGGGACTTGGGCTTAGGCCATAGTCATTAGAGTGTAAAAACATCACCTGACTTAGTATGGCTCGATGTTGGATACTAGCGTATAGCTTAGCATCGATGCAAAGTTAGATTGTCTGGTTTACCTAGGACTCGATGGGAAACGGGTTAGATCATGCATCCTTTGTGCATTTTGATAAATGAATTGTGATGTGTGATTGGATTGTGTGTGTATATGTGATTGGTGTGTATAACATTAGTGATGTGTGATCATGTGTTGTATGAATTGTGTGATTTGTATGTTTGGTGAGAAATAGCATAGGAAAAGCGTTGAACACTAAGGTCGAAAATATAGCCTCGAGGTGTTTCGAAATTTTTTGCGAAATAGTCGAGAATTAGAGCATTATATATATATATATATATATATATATATATATATATATATATATATATATATATATATATATATATATATATATATATATATATCTCAAAATTTTACGGACAATAGTTTAGGTTTTAAGACATAAGCAGTTGTGTTGTGAAACTACGGAAAATCTTTCCAGTTTTGCACAAAGAAAGGTTAAAATTTAACTTCATAAAATTTTGAGTTGTATGAAGTGTAATTAGTGCGAGCTACTACATTTATGGAGTACGAGGAGATCTTGGAGATGAAAAAAAATTGATGAGAAGAAATTTTTCTAAGGTTTTATAGTGTGTAACACTGGAAGAAAAATAAATAAAATAAATTTTAATAAATTTATTGGTTATACTGGAAAATGAAAAAAAAAATATAATATATTTTTTTGGTGGATTTTCCGATGGCAATTGATGAAAAATGAATGAAAAAAAAAAGGTCTGATGGAATTTGGAGATGGATTCACGCCCATTTTTCTAAGTTGAGTCACAATGCGATGAGTTGTATTGTGACATAGAGAACAACGGGCGCATGGAGTGCGGGAGGCGGGCTGGGAGCGCGATGTACCCTTGAGACATGGTGTGGTAGGGCTAGGACACAACCGCAGCGACCACGGCCCTGACAAGGGCCGCGACACGGCCCGGCCCGACGCAGGGCGTCTTGACGGCCCTTGCCTGACCCGGCTGGTTGGTAGAGTCGCGATACAAACATTGTATTGTGTGGTAGGGGCGACGATAATGCCGTGACACGGTGATGACCGCAGGTGCGATCACGGCGTAGCGACGAACCGCGAGTCTTTGCGACCGCCGCAGCGCGATGAGGCGCGCGACATGGCGCGTAGCGAGGGCGAAAGTCGCGTCTGATTTTGTATCATGACCCGATGGAGCGACCGCAATGTGCATGACACAGTCTTTCGTGGCAGCGCATGCATCTGGCTTATTCTGGCCGGGCTCGTACGATCACAGCGGAGAGCCACGACCACGGCCCAAGCGGACGCCCACGACAAGCGCCAACCTTTCGGCTTTGAAGCGCGATGGCGCCTTATTTGAGTTCAGGTGTACTGGTACCCGACTTCGATTTTGACTCGGTCGCAGCGTGAGTCCTTATTTGGGACAACGTTCTTGAAACGCATTCCGCGAGATTTTAAAAAAATAATAATAATAAAATAAAATAAAAATAAAATTTTCTAAAATAAAATTTTTGTTGTTAAAAATGATTTAATGTGGGATTATTGTCTTGCATTAACTAGGAATGCATGAACCTAATGTATGAAATGTTTTCTGTATGTGAATAGTGTCTCGGGGCTGTGTTTACGCCTTAGAGATACTGCATTAGAATTTAACTTATCATTTGACATGTGTAGATGGCTAGTCGAGGGCGAGGGCGTGAGTTGTCCACAGTCGCTGATCGAACACCCACCGTTTGACCATCCATCGACACGTCAGCGGAGCTTTCTTGGGTTTGTGGTATTGCGGTTGCTTTGCTGTGGGCTGGTGCGGCGGGTAGCCGAGGAGGTCAAGAAACCTCAAAGGTTGGTACATTATCCTCCGACATTCCACGGGAGGAGATCGATGGTGAACATTGGTTCAATACGGAGTGGAGAAAACACTTTTTCTTCTTGAGCTATGGAGATTTCTGTCGGCCAGGGAGATCGAGACTTAATTTGCATTCCGGCTAGAGGGTGAGGCCAGTATGGTGGAATGGGCAAATACACTCTAAGAGATCTAAGAGGCAATGACTTGATGAGTCATGAAGTCTTTTCATGGGCAAATTTAGGCCAGCGCTAAACATCTGTATTGAGAGTTCCTAAATTTGAGGCGGGAGCAATGATAGTGATGGGTGGGTATGTGGCCCGGTCGATGAGTTAGCGCGTTTAGTGATGACTATGTGCCAAGGTCAGAGATTCGAGAATGGGCTAAAGTTAAATGACCAAGCGTAATTGCAGGACTCGCCTAGGACACGGACCCATGGCCGTGGATAGCCCCGACCATGTAGTGAGAGAGCAGAGGATGCACCTGGTATTCGAAAGCCATGACGCTAGTGAGAAGAGGGAGGATCAGCCTTCTTCTAGTTCGGGAAGAGGCATAAGACTTCTACTTCACACGAGTTTCTGTGATCTTCAGTAATGTGGATTTGGGCATTAGTCGTGCAAGGCAAGATGATATGTTATTTATGCCGACAGCCTAGTCATGTGAGACCCGGATTCGCCCTGCAGACACGTCCCAGGATTTTGGACAACACAAGCCCAGCTAGCCGAGAACAGAGAGTATACAGCTTCATTCTCCACACCCTAAAGGGGTCGAGGGAACCAAGCCAGCCTGGGTGCTATACAAGCACCTTTCGGCAACACATGGGCCAAGGGGAGGGGGCGCAGGGCTCGAGGTCAGGTATTGGGACTCATTGTGCCGGACTTCTAGTCGCAAAGTGCACGATATTATTTCTGGCTAACATTCGGGGCATATGAGACGAGATTTGCCCTAGGAGGCAGGTCTCATGGTACTCCGCAGCCGAGCATACAGAGAAGCCGGGACATGTAGGGTATGTTTTTACTCTACACTCATACTGGGAGAAGGCGAAATTGATGCATCATATTCATTCATTAATGCATCTTGTATGATGTGATTCGACTTAGAGGCTATACGCCTTTAGAGAAGTCATGTGTGGGGATGTTCCTTCCCTGTGGATGTAGGGTGAGAGCTGGACCGACAGGCCTGGATCAGGAGCTAGAGACTCCGAGATTCCGCTCATGGTGGACCCTCAGACTCAGAATGAGTCGGTGCGGGTGCACCCGTGACATCGTCTCGAGCCTGGGTGGTGCACGGTATGGTCATTCACCACTCTTGGTGAGTGTGGGTTGAGTTTGTCTTTAGATCATTCAATGAAGACTTATAGTTCAAATCAGAAATGAAGAGTAATTAAGGTGTAAGGAAGCAAGAAGGGGGTCGTAATCCCCTCGTGTGAAAAAGCCCGGAGTTAGGGGCGAAGTGAGGACCCACTAGTCCGAAGGTCCTGTAGGTGTAAGAGACCCGGGAGATATCCCACTTCTCGTGGTGGGTGTAAGAGACCCGGGAGCCATCCCGAATTTCGTGGTGGGTAAGAGACCCGTGAGTTATCCGAAATCTCCGTGGTGGGTGTAAGACTGTGGAGAAATCTAAATATCCGTAGTGGGTGGTGAGACCCGGAGATATCCAGACTTCTGTGAGTGTAAGAGACCCAGAGAGCTATCCCGACTTCTGTGTGGGTGTAAGACTCAGTGGAGAAATCCAAATTTCTTCCAGGGGTGTAAGAGACCGTGGAGTTATCCGAAATTTCGTGGTGGGTGTAAGAGACCGAGGAGATATCCTAAATTTCGTGGGTGTAAGAGACCGTGGGAGATATCCCCAAATTTATGTGTGGATGTAAGAGGCTCGCAGTTGTAGGCCGAAAATTTTGCTGCCCAGATGAAACACACTCACAGTTATTACATGACTTAGAGTTGAGTGATAGGAGTCGGGAGTGACTTTAGATGAAAATGTTACCGATCATGGTTATCAAGTAGGACTTAGAGTCATATAGGAGTCAGGAGTGACTCGAGATTTGGATACCCATTGGAAATTGTATAAGGTGTTGGTGAGCCAACAAGGGCTCGGTATATGGATGTCATTCATGACATGGATTAGATTGACGGCCCATTGTCGCTGATTTGCGGACTCTTGGAAGGTCGAAGCCGCACACTAAGCAAGGATTGTAGGGTTACATATGCACGGGTTGAATGCGTAGTATGGAATTTCGGACGAAATTTTTTAAGGGGGGAATGTGGCACCGAGAAAATCCAATTTTCTAAAAGGGCAATGGTACTGGTCAAAATCCTGAATTTTTCTAGATCTCGGATGACGAAACGGACTTCACCGTTGAAATCGTCTCATGAAATCTAGCTACCACGTCGAATTCGTTGAATTCCGAGACAGTCGGAATTTCATGTTTTTCGAGGCACCAAGTATCGGGTGTCGTAAAACTGCTTTTGAGAGACATGTGATGTGACAAAAGTCATATACTACATGTACTCATGTGACACATGTTGCATGATTAGAGAGATGATGGAAATGAATGGCCTAGATTATGCCAAGTGTTAAAAATCAAGACAAAATGGACACATTGGGAATTTTGAAAATGTTTAATGAGAATAAGACAAAAGCCAAATAGTCTTCTTCTTCCTTTTTGGGACATAAACGGGCAATGAGGTGCAGGGGCTGGATTTTTTATTTTTTTAGAGAGAGAGAGAGCTCCTTCTCTCTAGATTTCCGGCCATTCGAACCGTCGGTTCTCAACAGAGCAAGAAGCAAAGTCGATCTACACGTGGACACCGATTTGGTGGAGTTCCGACAACTCCAAGAGGTAGGGATCTTTTCCTACGTGTGTTATTCTTTGGCTAAGAGCCATGTAAATGGTTGGGGATGTTCTGAGGCTTGGATTAGCCGTGTTTTCGGTCTCAAAACATTTGAACCGAGTGGAGAAAATCCCCATTGTTGTGGCCGTGAACAGTGCCAACCCGAGGGTTTCACTATTCATGTGAATAAAGGATTGATTTTTCGTGTGAATTTTATGTTTGAGTGATTCAAAATGAATTGCTTGATTGGTAAATTGAAATTCCCATGTGAGCTACTTTGGTGTTATTGATTGAGAATCGAATAAATATGATTATGGGAATTAATTGTGTTAATACATGCATAAATATATTAGCATGAAATGGCTTGAATTGGTGGTGGGAGAATTAATATGTTAATGCATGTAATTAAACAAGTTAACATGATGTGGAATTATATATAAAAATATACTGTGTGTAAGCTATTGAAATGAATTGTAATTAGCTCATGAGCTAATTTTGATGTTATTGATTAATTAAATAAATATGTGGCATGTATGTAAATTTTGCATATATGTAAATGATATATTGGCATGTGTGCTGGAGAATGCAGCATAATGCATTTTTACATGCACTGGGAAACTTAAGAAAATTAGGTGAGTACGGTATGAAAGAAATAAAATGATGTTTTTCACCCGCTGGCTTAGGTATGGAGGGAGTCGGTGAGGACTCGAGACACGGGATCGGGTATGTGACATTCAAGTAGGATCATGTATTTGCTTGCAGTGTGTGTTTATGTTGGATCATCATTGCATGTGCATCTTAGGGGCGGGCGAACTCATGTAGGAGATTACTCATCGGGCATTGCTCAATTTGTGAGGGAATATTATTTTCAAATTACAGGAGCTGATTTGAAGGCGGCACCTATTGTAGGGGCTATTTTGTGCTATGTTTGGTTATGTTTTGACATGGATTATGTAAAACATGACATTCTTAATTTTAATATATGCTTCAGATTAAGGAGTGATGTAACAAACTCTTAAACTATTGGTATATAGTTGATAGGTAATTTGTGAGGTTGATGCATGTGGGCCCAAGTGGCCATTTACTCATTTTAAATTGTATATGGACCTGTGGTCAAGCCAGAAAATTGGGACAGGTTGTACCCAGGGTGTAGCTCCCTTGCATAAAGGAGACTCCGCCGATTTTCGTGGAGTGGTGTCGGTTGGTCTCGACATCCACGAGTATTCCTCATGGGTTAATTGATTGTCAACGGATCCCTGAAAGGGGCGTCACACACATGCCAACCAATTAATAGATTCTAGTCATCATGAACTAACCGCTCATCCATTTTTCCTTAGTGGTGTTAATTCTCAACCACTAATACAATTCAATCTTAATTTCCGATTATAATTATTTTATTTTCTCAACCCCATATTATGTTTTTAACCCTAAGGTTCCATAAGGCCACTTTATCATGTGTATATTTCATGCAATTTGTAACACATAATCAAATAAAATCAATCATGTAACACATCATGAAGATGCACAATGCATGCATGAACAAAAACCCCTGCCCAATGAGTCCTAGGTATTCGTATACCTAAGCTCTTATACCAAGCTGTGACGTCCTAATTCCAGGGGTTAATTTTTTTTTTTTTGAATAGTGTACGTCAATAGTGTCCATGAATCCAGATTCAAACGCTGCATAAATATAGTGCATTGTTAGGGCCACCGACGTCTTGCTCGTGGTACAAGGTGGGTCGCACGTTGTGCTCGTTATGTGCGCAGTCGCAAGCGCCATTGCGTTTCGCACCGGGTTATGTTCGCGCCAGAAGACTTACTGGTGCGTGCACCGCGCATGCCTAAGCCTCATGGCGCACGCCCACGCACTATCGCGGGCGCAGCCGCCTATGGTCGATAGAAAACTCTCCGTCACAACACCACCGCCGCAAAACCTCGCTACGACATAAAATCTTCACGTGACAAGAAATGGCCCGCTTTGAAGACTCTTTCACGATGCAAGGAACCCGGTTGCGACACAAGCGCAAAATCTCTATCGCATCAGAGTGCTTCCCCACATAATTCAGTCCGCTAGTATGCCTGGAACCCTTTTTCTCGACACGAAGATCCCTATCGAGACATAGGGCCAAATAGTTCTATCATACAAGGCGCTGCGCCAGAAGGAGCTGCTATGCTCGCCGCGCCTGCCGGGTCGGGCGCGCTGAGGAGAACCATGTCGCGACACGGAAGACCTTGTCGTGACATAAGGCTAAAGAAACCCTATCGCGACAGAGGACCCAAAATGGGCAGTAGCCCTCTCTGGTCCTCTTGCACCTCCAGTTTTCCCCATTTTCCTTTCCTTTCAATACACCCTAATTTCAACACATAATAGCCTTTTTATTACAAATGCAATATGAAACCTAGAAAACTAGCTAAAATGTATTGAAATGAGTTTAATTACAACTCTGTTCTTTTTACATAAAAAAACCGGGTTTTCCACCCGAAACTTACAAAATACAAAACGAAGCCAAATCTGGCTTTTTCTTCACCACTAAGGTCTTGGATGCATTCCATCCCTTGGTGTACCTCCAGTGCTTGAAAAAATATTTACCCACGACGAGGTGAGCAATGCCCAGTAGAGAAGTTTTCCTACAAGGGCTACTCCCCACCTAAAATGCACATGCAATGGCATACATAAAACACCCAATCATATTCCACATAATTATGCAATCCTATATGGAATAATTATGTGTCATGCATGAGATGAGACTCCTCATGCTCACAACCTAAGTCCAGACCGACTAACTAGTCATTGGTGTTTCACCTAGTGACTTGACTCATTGGACCGACCTCCAATATCCATTTGAATTTTATTAAATTCCGTGTGTTTATTTTGGGTGGGGAATTTACGAGGTCTCATCGTAGGCTTCGTACGCTTTCCGACACTTTCGCGAACTTACATTGTCAAACGCATATGTCTAACCAAGAATAAAATTTGGGTCTTTCACCCTAGGGGGGATCAGCCCCATCTTGCTACACCCACACACATGATTTATCATTATTGTTGTTTTACCTAACTGTGAGTCTCGATTTTGTGCATTGTCCCATTTCCGAGCTTAGCACACATTCACCCAGAGTGTTGAATCAACCATTACTATGCACCCACACCCGACTCGACGCGATGTTACCATGCATATGGAATGCAAGTATGTCGTGTTAAGTTACATGCATTATTTCCAATTTATGGAAAATAATTTTCATTCATCACATTAATATGTCAAAGGCATATTTCAATATAATTTTTCACACACGGCATGTTATTCAATTATCAAATAATAACACGCAAAAGATCCTTGAATTGGGACCTCAATCCAACGAGGCATCATCCGGCCTCAACATTCAAAACACGCAACACATCAAAGAAATTTTTTTTTTTTTATTATTTTTTTTCTTTTCCAGAAACTGTGTCTCTGTCATGACAGAGGTTCCTATGTCGCGACCGAGAACTCCTATCTCGCCCAGGGCGTGGTCACATGCGCCGCCTTGGCCATGCCTTACCTCAGAAGTCACACACCGTCACTGACTTATTGTGTAAAGGCCCATGACCGCAAATAAGATCTCATCAAGATCAAGCAGATGCCGATGGGTTTGAGCTTAATGGTGTGAGAGCGCTCCGTGCTGCGCGCAAGTGGATCACTGTGAAGCTTCTTCGAGTTCAGCATGCCACCTTATGTTTGGGGAGGTTGTCGTTGGTTTTGACTGACGATGAATATGGTGCCGTCTACCCTCGCACAACCTAGTCGGGAGCCGAACCGGCCTCCCGATGAGCCCGAGGCAAGGCGAAACCAGTTAACATAGAGGCATGAAGTGTGGCGTGGCAGGCTAGGTCTCAAGAAAGTGTCTATGTGAGATCGCCGCATGGGTCGCGCCGCTATACGAACGATTTGGCCCTTGTCAAGTGGTATCAGAGTGGGACAGAAGTTGCTCAATAGTATGGTGGTTCCTTATGGTCGATCCCGTAATGAGCCCATCTCTCCCGGTCAGAGCAGTAACCGATGAAGTCGGTGCTCGGCAATGAGGACCCATGGGGCGGGATGGCTTTCTCCATATCGCACAAGGTGCCGTGGTTGCTGTTCAGTAGTGCGGCAGAATCGTGCTCACCTACTAGGGGCAGTCACTGCAGGTGCTCGCTTTCGTGGAAGTGAGAGTGTTCCTTTCATGGTCGTGATGCCCAAGATAAGGACGTCCTCGGGCCTTAGGTATCGGCGACCTTAGATGATGGCTCGGAGCAACAACTTTCAAAGGAAGGCAGAGATCGCTGAAAGGTGCCTCGCACGCAGGCCGTGCAAGATATCAAGGTGTGAGATCACACGGACTTATTGTGGTGGGCGGTCCGTGACCGCACTTCTGAAGACCTCATTGAAGATCGCTACGCAATGGGTTTCGAGTCACGCAACGTGAGAGTCGAAGCCGGCATGGCGCGGACTGCTGTGAAGCTCGTTCGCATGCCGACCCAATTAAGCTCGGGGACCCACTGGGTCTCTTGACTCGACGATGAGAAGGAAAGTCAGCTACCTTGCACAAACTGGCCTGGAGCCGAGCCGCTTCTCCCGATGAGCCCGGTGCGCGCTTAAACTAGTCAACATAGAGGCATTTCATGCGGTATGGCAGGCTGGGTCTCAAGAAAGTGTCTATGTGAGATCGCCGCATGGGACGGTCGCTGCGCGGGAATGAGCAAAGTTCGGCGTCAACGCCGCGCGCCGCGCCGGGCCGGTGCCGCATTTGTGCCGTAACGGATCGCGAAAGGTGCCGGAGCCGCGATACTCCGCCTTGGCCGGGTCACACCCAACTAACTGCGTGATCCAAAATTAATTTCCGACGCTTTTGGGCCAGGCATTCGATCTCGAACATTTCCACCTTCAATTCCAAAATCTTGGGACTAAACACCAGGGCCACTCACGGCCCCGAGGAACCAAAACCATGCCATTAGATGGCTTTTAAGCTAGGAATAAAAACCGAGTAGGAAAACTCTACCTCTTGAAGTTTATCTAAATTCTGATTCTGGCCCTATTTGAAGCTCTTGTCGCGATGACAACTTGCCTCTGTCTGATGAACGCCAACGACCGAATCTCCGGAAAAACTAGAGAGAAGGAGGAGCTTCTCTCTCATCTTCTCTTCCTCTCTATTTTCTCTCCCTTTCTTTTTCCTCCCATTTTTTTCCTTCCCCCACCGGATTGTTTGGTCCAACAAATCAAGTGGGAGACCTCATCTTGCCAATTGTCACTTCATCGGGCTCTCTCTGATTTATCCACTTCTCCAAAGCTTTAGATTTCCATCCTATCAAATTGTGACAGATGGCCACTCCTTGGACTTTTTTACTTCTCCTCTCCATTTGACACATGGCTTATTGTGAGCCATCCAAACAAGTGCCAAGTGTCACTTGTTACCCTCGGTGTCTCGAAAAACATGAAATTTCGATTGTCTCGGAATTTTACGAAATTCGACGAGGTAGCTAGATTTCACGAGATGATTCTAACGGTGAAATCCGTTTCGTCATCCAAGATCTAGAAAAATTATGGATTTTCAACTGAAATTATCGTTTTACCTTTTTAGAAAAAATGAAATTTTCTCGGGTTTTACATGTACCGTGCGCCGTCTTAGATAAAACTGTTGTCCCCCAAAAGAACATCTTGGCTACACGAAAATAGGAAACAACGATACCACAAATTATGGGCAATCATAGGCCCTGTTTGGTTCAACTGGAGAATGGTAGCTGGTAGTCATGCCAGAAGTTGATAATCGTAGATATTACAATTATCGCATGGTAAAGTAGTTGATCAAGGTTAATTACCAATATAGATATTATAGAGAGATATAAAAATAATGCACATATATAGAAATGACCACAAATAATTACCGTAATATGAAATTATAAAAATTATAACCATAAACAAAGGAAAAATATTATTCCTAAAGGTAATATAAGAACATAATATATATATATATATATATAATTTTACCAATATAGATATTATAGAGAGATATAAAAATAATGCACATATATAGAAAAATGACCACAATAAATTACCAGAATATGAAATTATAAAAATTATAACCATAAACAAAGGAAAAATTATTCCTAAAGATAAATATAAGAACATAATATATATATATATATATATATAATTGTCGTTCTTATTTATTTAAAATACTTTTGAGATAAAATAAAAAATAAAAAAAGGAATGAAAGAGGTGTTAAAATAACTTTTACTTCTTAAAAAAATTATTAAGTTACATGTTTTTTTTTTAAATCTTTAATATTTATAGCATTTTTTAAAATAGATAATCTTAATTTAAAATATGGATAGTCTTTAGGTTCATAACAAAATAAATTAAAGCAAAATAAAAACAAAAAATTTAAAATTCATAAACGATTTTTTTTACTTCAAATATTCTCTATTTATATAGTTCTTTTTATGTAAAGACTAATATTTTAAAATTTTTTATTTTGATATTCTTCTTCTTTTGTTTATTGATTGAAATTATAATTTGAGATGAAATAGGAATTAAAAGTTGATAAAAGACTATTTTTACTTAAAAAAATTATTTTTCCTTTTTAATAGATAATTTTGTTTTATCTTCTTCCACCATATATTTGAATTGTTTATTATTGCTTCATGTGCACGCCCAAGAAAAAAAAAAAAAAACAGAATGCAAAAATCATAGGATGTCATTCCATCAGATAAAAATAGGAGCAGATTGTAAGGAGAAAAATGGAATTTTGAATATTTTCACAACAACGTTTCAAAAAAAGCTACGATTTGTAGCCTTTTCCCAACCGGGGCTTATTGGGCCCACCGCCTATCGTGAGCCGGGACATAAACCTTAACAAGCACCCCAAAAGAGCTTATTGAGGTATGTGATGCCCCAAAACCGGGGGTCCTATTGACAACCCGTCAACTCGCTGAATTCCTGTGGATTTCGGGTAACCCAATATCACACTATTGTGTCCCATTTATCGATATCCATATTTTCACAAAAATCAGGCAGAGTCTCCTTTGTTTGTGGGGCTCTACCCAACATATAACCTATATAATAGTATAACCATAACCCATCTAGAGTCTCAACAGAAGTAGTAATGACCACATAGGGTCCATCTGTCCATATCCCCAATACACAACTATATCACAATAGTCCATAAGAGTTTATTACAACACTCTTATACAAAACATATATTAAAATTAGCTTGTTCTAATATTGTTTACAAAAATATTTATCAAAGCTACATCCTAGCTTCCTTCAAAATCACGACCTCGAGTGAGCGTTGTCTCCCTGCACACTCCCTATACCTGAAAGGGGGTCCCACAATAGGGTGAGAAATGCCTAGGCAGAGAATAATCTCTACAAGGGCTACTTCCTCAATCTAAGTGTACATGCAATGCCATGTCACATTCATAAAAACACACATTCTACTCAAAATGTCTACATGCCATGGATGAGAATGTGACTCACCTGTCCCATGTCCCGAGTCTCACCAACGCCTCACACATGCATATGCTATGTGAAAACCGTCATTTATGTTCCATCAATGACCATGTTTCAAAAACAAAAGCTTTATTTTTTATAAATCAAACCATTGACAACCGACACAACTCTGTTTTTGCCAAGCTCGCGGTGTTTTTCAGGGGTAGCGACTCGGTCTCACCGCAGTTTCGTGAGACGCCTTCGACACTTTTGAGAACTTTCATCGATGGATACATATATCTAACCAAGAATACCGGGTTTTTCACCCGAGCGGGTATCTATCCCTTCTTGCTATACCCAACACACGTATTTTTTATTTCCTTTTTCTTTTATGCAATCGTGAGACTCATTTTTGATGTTGTCCCATTTTACCAAGCCCACCATTGAACAACAAACACAATGTCGATCAACCACGTACTAATGCATATACCATCAAACACCAAATACAGTGTCGATTTACCAACCATGCACTCACACCCATTTAATGTGATGTCCCCGTGCATATGTCATGCAAGATGCCATTGCATGTTATGTCATGTCACATGCATAATGAATGCTACATGGACAACACAATCCACATCACTTACCGATGTCTTGGACAATCACATCACCTGCATATGACTTCCATAAATCATTTCATTCATGTCAACCTATCATGCAAACCAATATCAACATTTTCATTCAACATGTCATTCTATGATCAAGCAATGACACACATAAGCAAGCCATGTAATGACCATTGCACATAACACCACATCTAATGTCGCCATGTTAGAGCACACACATTGACACCCAACATGTCACTCTAATAAGCAATGACACTTGATCCTCAAGACCAGCTCGCGGGCACAGAGATGCCCATAAACATTCCACACAACACATCATAGCCCACAGAATAGTCTCTCCAACTTAGTTCAGAAAACCAGTCCCCTAACATTCCCAAAACTGGACACAAACCATTAAACATCCTAAGCTGTAAAAACCCGAAATCCATCGATAATCTCAGTTATAGATGTCCAATTCAAGTGATTCAAAAGTCAACACTGCCTCCCTTGATAGGGATACAATTTCTGAAGGATATTTAGTCCAAATTCTCATTTTTCTAATTGAAAATCAGCCCCAAAACTGGACACATCATATAGATCAAAAACAGAACTATTCCCATAACTCATTATTTTTTCCAAATAGCCCTTAGGCAAAAACGCCAAACAGCCTTTAGGTATTAAAACTCAAACTAAACAGCCCTGTAGAATGGAAAATAAACCAAAGTAGGAAGAATCCCTACCCTCTTGAAGTATAGAGTGGAAACCTAGGAAGTCCCGTGACACTTCCTAAACTCAAACCTTGATTTCTCAAACTTCCTCACTAACTTTCAATAAATCCCACGCTTGGTACCCACGTGTAAACTATTGGAAAGGTATGAACTGCTCTTGCCCTGGGCGACTCCTACCAATGGAACCTCGTGAGATCAAAGAGAGAAGTTTGGATTTTTTTTCTTTTTCTTTTTTTCTCTCCTCTCATGTCTCGAATGTGCCAGAAGAAAGGGATTTTTTTCTTGTTGTTTTCCCTCATTTCACCCTTTTTAACATATCTTTAAGTTTTAACTGCTTGGCCCAAGTCGTGCCACATGTCACGACTCATTCGGGCATGTTTCTTCCCCAAAACGATTTATTTCGTCCCGGTTTAAGTTCAAATTATTTTAAAATGAAGTAAAGGAATTCTCCTACAAGGGCTACTCCCCACCTAAGTGCACATGCAATGCCCCACTTAACATTTATCAACACAATAAGCAAAACATATGCATTTCTATATGAATGCTCTCATGTCATGATAATGTCCCGAGCCCTCACCGACTCTCTCACACATGCACACATCATGTATAGAAAACCTTCATTTCCAAAACAAAAAAATTTTGTTTTATTTTTCAACTCCTTGGACCGTCTCCGAAAAACTGTTTTATTAAAAATCCATGTGTCTTTTGTGGGTAACCAATTTTCCAGGGTTTCATCGCAGGCATCGTACACCTTCCAACACTTTCGTGGACTTTCACCGCTGGATGCATATATCTGACCAAGAATACAAGCCTTTCACCTGAGGGGGTGTCTATCCCTTGTTGCTACTACCTGACACATAATTTCAACCGTATAATTTCTAGGATCGCCGTCCATTTTTAGAGTCCACCATTTTAAACACTAAACACAAGCAGTTCTTTTTCATGCCATGCACCTCACACCTGCTCACGCCGATGTCCCCAAGCAAGATATGCACGCAGATGTCATTGCATGTTCTTTCATGTTACATGCATGATGAGAGCTACATGCAACATTTATGATTCATGGATAATCATATCTACAACATACAATTTACATCCATAATGCAACCCATGTAAATACATCAGTTTCATCATATATTCACATGATTGTTTTCACACACTCACATGTCATTCAATCAAGCAACAACACACAAAACTGGATCTTCATTTTCAGACCCAGAACAGTACACACAGTTCAACATGTCAGTCTATGTCCAACACTGACACACTACAAAATCATCATACTTAAGCCCATATTTTCCAATAGATACAACGTACTTCATAACTGCAGTTCTGAGAACAGAGAGGACTTAGAAATTGGTCCGTATTTCACCAACAGTTTGATCACCACTGTTCTTGAATCAGCCCCACCTTTAGGGCTACACCTCATGGCTATCGAATAGCCCTTAGACAAGGACTAACCAGGAGTAGGGAGAGAAATTTTTACTTAGAGTTTGATGAAACTTCGGATCCCCGGTACTACACAAAGCTCTCGTAGATAAACTTACCACTGTCCCACAGAGTTTTAATTGTCGCTTGGTTTTGAGATCTTAGGAAGTGTCGCGATCGCTTCCTCCATTCTCTCCCTTTCTTTTCACCTTTCTTTTTCCTTTCTTTCCATCTTTTCCTTCATCCGTCTATCCACTACTTGATCTTTTCTTTAGTGTGTGACACATGGCCCTTATGTGTCCCTTGTTTCATTTTCAGTGACAAGTGTCATTTATGACACCTAACCACTCATTACCTTTCATCCATCCTTACCCACTCCCCACTTGATCTTTTCAAGACCACACATGGTCTCACCATGTGGCATTTTCCACATGTCCCTATTTTAAGTCATGATGTCATGTGGCGTCGTGCAACACGTTGTCACGCCATTTACCCTCGTCCCACCTCAATTACACATGAAATTTGACCACTTATAATTCAACGCAATTGGCCGTAACTAAACCCCACAAGACAAATTTAATGATTAGTCTGCCCACACTAGGAGGTCTAGGAAATTTCAAGATTTCATCAACATTTATAGCATAAATTACCGTTTTGCCCTTTTTTAGAAAAATTGAATTTTTCCTGGGTTTTACATTCTCCCCTCCTAAAAAATATTTCGTCCTTGAAATTTACACACACATATGCATACAATCACATGTACATGCAACAGTCATTCAATATTCAATAACTAAACCACATACCTCCGTCCTCAAACCGGAAAGGATAGGTGGCACGCATCGTGTCCTCGCGTTCCTAAGTTGCCTCCTCCACTCCTTGGTGCTACCATAACACCTTCACTAGCCTCATAGTCTTATGTCGTAAGACTTGGTCTCGGCTATCCAAAATATGCACAGGTCCCCCCTCGAAGGTCCCATCTACATCAATAACAAGCTCGCCCCAATCAACTACATGAGTCGGATCTGGAGTATACTTCTGGAGCATGGAGACATGGAATACTTCATGGAAACCTGATAAACTCGATGGTAAAGCCAATCGATACACAAATGTGCTCACCCTCTCGAGTTTCTCGAAGAGCTCAATATATCTTGACGATAGCTTTCCTCGCTTGACGAACCTAACCACTCATTTCTTAGGCATCACCTTCAAGAGGACGTGACTACCCGCCTCAAACTCTAGAGGTTGGCGTAACTCTTTTTTCGGCTTTGAGCCATGAGAAGATGCTTCCGTGTCAAACCCACATTCTCAGAGGTGTCTCTAATCAAATCCGGACCCATGATGAATCCCTCTCCCACCTCCATCCAACAAATCAGAGATCGACATGGCCTCCCATATAATGCCTCGTAGGGCGCCATCTGTATACTCGCATGATAACTGTTGTTGTAAGTGAATTCCACTAAGGGCAAGTGCTCTTCCAGTTACTGCCAAAATCCGGGACACATGTTCGAAACATGTCCTCACAAGACTTTGTATAGTCCTCTCTAACTATTAGTTTATGCAGTGGATGAAAAGCAGTGCTCATCATCAACTGTGTTCTCATAGCTTTCTAAAAGCTATTCTAAAGATGTGTAAACCCTAGGATCCGGTCGATATGATAGAAATTTGGAACTCCATGTATAGGACAATCTCGAATGTATAACTTTGCCAAAAATTCCTCGATGTTAAGGTCATCCTCATAGCCAGAAAATGTGCCGACTTAGTGAGTCGGTCCACTATCACCCACCGCATCATTAGCAGCGATGTCAGTGGCAAGTGAGTCTAAAATCCATCATGATATATTCCCACTTCCATTTTGCTACCTCCAGCCATTTGGAGTAGCCTGTTGGCCTACGGTACTCAGCACCACCTCTGGCTGCGTGAGACATCGTCGAGCAGAAGTCTGATGTGTCCGCCGTCCCGCTCGATGTCTGCGGCGGCGAAGATCATGGTACATCTTCATGCCATTTGGGTGCACCGTAAATCGAGAGCAATGGAACTCCTTGAGGATCTCCTCTCTTAGATCTGTCAATTGGGGAACCATAACCTGTCCCCTATACCGAAGACTACCATATGTGAGAATGGCCCAGCCTTCGTCACCTGCACCTGACTATACTCGAACCTTGATGGACACCATCTCTGCGTCCTACCCTTGGGACTCAATCACTTTGCTCAATAGGGAAGGCGTGGCCGCTAAACTCCGTAAAACACCCTGAGCTTGATCACTATACTGTAGTCTAAACTGTCCCACAATTTTGAGCATTTTCCACTCCCGGGAGGCTACACTAACTGGTACTCCCCGTGACCTCCGGCCCGAGTGCATCGCCACCATATTTGCCTTACGGGATGGTAATGCAAAGTGAAATCATAATTCTCCAAATACTCCATCCATTTGCGTTGCCTCATGTTGAGCTCCCGATGTGTAAAGATATACTTGATTTTTTTATAGTGCAGAAAACACGCTGAATTTCTCACCATATAGGTAGTAGAGCAAAATCTTCAAGGCGAAGACTATGGTTGCCAACTCCATGTCATGCGTGGGGTAATTCCGCTCATGATTCTTTAACTGCCGAGAACCATAAGCTACTACCCTCCTAGACTACATCAAAACGCATCTCAATCCGTCCTTCGAGGCATCATAATAGACTGTATACCTCTATCCCCTTTCTGGGACTATCAGAATAAGAGTTGTAGTAAGCCTCCTTTTCAATTCCTAGAATGCCTTCTCACACTGTCATTCAACTTGAATTTGACCTCCTTCCGGGTCAATCTCATCATAAGTGCAGCTAATCGGGAGAAGTCCTCAATGAATCTCCTGCAATACCCTGCCAGTCCCAAGAAACTGCGTATCTCAAAGACCGACTTCAGCCTTTCCTAACTCATAACTACCTCGACCTTCTCCGAGTCTATTGACACACCTGAAGCTAACACGACGTCGGTGGGGACTCGGGACATGGGATAGGGTGAGTCACATTCTCATCCATGGCATGTAGACATTTGAGTAGGAATGTGCATATTTTTACTTGAATGTGTGTGTGTGTTTGACATTGCATGTACACTTAGGTGGGGAGTAGCCCTTGTAGGAGAATTCCTCTACGAGCATTACTTTCATGGAGTCGTGGAAAAATATTTTTAGTCTTTGGAGGGTACAGGAATGAAACACATCCAAGATATTAGTAGTGAAAAAGGCCAAATTATGGCCTATTCATGTCTTTTGTTAAATTCTAGATAGAATATCAAGTTTTGTATATGTAAATGAGAAGTTTTGTAATAAAAACTTATTTTTGGACTTGTTCAGCGTAGTGTTAAAAGTTTTCCGAGATTTTATATGGCTTGCATAATGTGTATAAAGGCAGTAGTATGGAATTTACTGCATTTGGGTGAGAGCAGGAGGTGCAGAATAGGCCTAGAAAGGCTACTACACGTTGGCAGGTTTGGGTCGTGATAGAGGTTTTCTCTGTCGCGATAAAACTTCTGGTTCTGTGTCGCGACATGGTTCTCAGGCTGTAGGTGGTTGTTGGGCCGCGACAGAGTTGTTTTTCTCCTGTTTTTCTATCACGACAAGGGTCCCCATGGTGTCGTGACAGTGTTTTGTTTTATGTCTTGACAATGTAGCGACAGAGGTTCCCTTGTCGTGATTGAGACGGTCACGACAAGAGGTCAGGGTTGCGACAGAGCTTGGTTAAGGCCAAGAGATTTCGTGTCACGAATGAGAATTGTAGTGTCGCGACAAGATTTCACGGAGTTGTGTCACGACAGGGTATTCTATGTCGTGACAGAGTGTGGCCAAGACCAAAGGGCCTTGTGTTGCGACATAGCATTTTGTGTCGTGGCGAGGAGATGGTCAGGTGAGGAGAGTTTCTGTCATCGCGCGACGGTGTTCTACGTGTCGCAGCGAGTTTGGCCGCGAGCGGAGTTTTTTGAATATCGCGACATAATATTTATGTCGCGACAAAGTATAGCTAAAGAGAGGTTTTGTGTTGCAATAGAATTTGCAGGTTGCGACGCATAGTTGGCGGTGGGAAGGGTGCACTCTCGTGGCCGAGTATTTTTATGTCGCGACAGAGTTAACCAAGGTAAGGAGGAATTATGTCGCGACATAGTGTTTTTACGTCGCGACAGAGTTTGTCAAGGCTAGGAGTTTCTATGTGTCAACATAGTACTCTTGTGTCGTGACAGAGTTTAGCCTTAAATGGGGTTTTTATGTCTCGACAGAGTACTATTACGTCGCGATAGAAAGTTCCAGGACATGGGGTTTCCATGTCGCGACATAGCGTCCTATGTCGCGACAGGTGGGCACGGTGTCGCGTTGCAATAAGGTAGGGCGTGTGCACGACAAAGACACTCTGTTGTGCATAACAAGCCTTGGGCAACCGTGTGGCGTCATGTTGCGTCCGCGGCCAGAGGGAGAAAGCGCTGCGCGCTGACGAATTAGCGGTGCACATGACGAACTGGCGCGTGCCGCGACAAGGATTGTGTGCGATAGAGGAATACACCGCCGCGAGATTTCTATCCGCGACAAACTTGTCTAGTAGCAAAAAAAAAAAATTGGCCCCCGGGTTTGAGGCGCCATAGACAATCAAATGAATAAAAAAATAAAACTTTTCCTTATTCAAATGCATAAAAGACGAATAAATATATATTCTAAAAAAACTATAAAAATATTATTTACACAAAACATATAAAATATGTTTTTTTTATTATATAAAAATTGTATTATCTCTTACCTCAATGGAGTACACAAAGGCCTCAACATAGCTAATCTAGAGAATTTCACCTCTAAGAAATTTTTCCCCGAACATAATAAGGAAGAAACTATCATAATTAATTATTTATCTAAAATTGTAAGTGTGAGGATCTAAACTTTCCAAATTTGATCTTTTTAGCAGTGATATTATTTTAACTTTTGTAATTCACTTAATAATAAAAGTTAATGGATTTCTAAAAGGGTGATATTATTCATAATATCTTTTTAGCATAATAATAAAAGAATAATATCTTTTTAGCAGTGATATTATCCTCTCTCTTTGCAATTCTAGTTACAATTTTGCAACTATTTTACAACATCATTATTATTATAATGTTATAAAAGGGTGCAGATTAGATTTGTAAATAATTAATTTTTTTATTGAAGCATCTTAGTGAAATAACCCAAATTAAAAAGCCCGGGAATTATGCTCCTCATATTTCCTAAAAGTCCAATAAATGCATTAAAATTATGTACTAATATTTTACTTTATGTTTAAGTACAATTACTTATAACAATAAAATAAGTACTAATATTTTAAATAATATGATTTTGATAAATATACGGTGTGTTTTATAATATTATGTTTAATTTAACAAACTTTTTTGAGGAAATAAACCTAAAATTTCAAAAATAGAAATAAAGGTAAATTGTAATATTAAAATATTAAAATTTCAACAAAAGAATTATTAAATATTTAGTATTTAATTTTTAAAAGTAATATTGAAATCAATAAAATTAAAATTAACAATATTGAAAGTAACTCAATGTAACAAAAATATGTCACTGAGGCATTGCTCAATAATTAAGAGGTTATGGGGCCAGGTTCGAGGAAAACAAGTAGAAGAAAAAAAAAAGTAAAATAAAAAAATAAAAAAAATCAAACTCATGTCTCAATTCTTACAATTTTACTTACTTTTTAATTTATTTTTTTATATAATGAATATAAATGAATGAAATAAGTTTAAAGAAACATGTAAAAGCAATCCAATTTTTTAATCTATATATAATGAAGAAAATAAATTAAATGAGTTTTGATAAACATAAGCAAACAATTTATTGAGGTTCAAGTTAAATTTCATTTTCTTTGAACCAAAGAGAGCCTAAAATTTATTTTATTTTTTGAAAGGAAAAATAATATTATTGATTCAAACTTGTAATAAATCAATATATTTAAGATTCAAATAGCTAAAAACAATACATGATGAAACAATATTTAAATTAATAGCATAATAAATCAACATAAAACCTATAAATTTGATAATATAGTAACTAGAATATCTACGATTTCAGTTTTTCAATATATTAACGACCATATTTGATATATTGGACTAATCATAGTAATTATTAATATCTTTAGAAATATTTAAATTATTTTCATAGTAATTTCATTAAATATATAATAAGATAATAAATTTTGAATGAATTCTTTTT
Organism: Tetrastigma voinierianum; assembly: GCA_016808115.1. Lineage (NCBI taxonomy): Eukaryota > Viridiplantae > Streptophyta > Magnoliopsida > Vitales > Vitaceae > Tetrastigma > Tetrastigma voinierianum. Next base: position 122,072 of record JAEQBH010009220.1, read on the forward strand.
TTTTTGAAAAAATTCAGGGTTTTACTTATTTATATAAGAAAAATTTAGAATATCTCATTCTTTTAAGAATATCTTCATCTATTTAATTAAAAATAATTTGAAATATATATATATATATATATATATATATATATATATATATATATATATATATATATATATATATATATATATATATATATATATATATATATATAAGAAGATAATGAATAATATCTCAAAAAATATTTTTCTATAGTGGTATCTTTAAAATTATTAATATCTTTATAAATATTTAAATTATTAATATCATGATGGTGAAAAGAGAGTTTTTCTTAAGTTTTTGGTCTAGAAACATTTATAAGAAGCATTACAAAACTGACCCTTAATATCAATAAATCTAAAAAAAATAAAATTTGGATATATGTACCTATGGAAGCGAGAACTATGACTTGTATATTTGTTAAATTCAACCATGTTTTTCTTTCTTAATAATTAATTTATTGTTCTTAATTCTTGATAATTAAAACTATATTGTCGTTCAATAATTAATTTTTTGCCCTTATTATTAGCAATAGTCTAAAAAAATTTTTAAAATATCAAAAAATTAAATGTTGTACCACATGAAAGTAAGAAAAATGACATATTAGTCAAATTCAATTATTTTTTCTCTATTTCGATAATTAAATTAAAATTTTATATATTTTTCATATTGTCTCACGTTCTTTAAGCACATTTACACTTACTAAGTAAGGGAATTTCGTAAAAGTTTTATAAAAGCATTAAAAGTATGTACTATGATATGTGCACCCATGCAAGCACACCAGGTTGGACGTGGATCATGCTTGGTCAACATGGTAGAGGTGGAGTCTCTTGATGCGCAGCTTCACGTAAAGTAGGAAAACATGGCCATCTAGTTATCAAGTTGTTTTGTTGTTATTGATTAAGTTGTTAGTAGTGCTAGTTTCTCTCCTAATCATTAGCATTATTTTTATTATTTGTGTCTATAAAGCTGGATGGTGGTCAATAAAAAAAAGGGGGGAAAAAAATAAACGGACCCATTTCCTTTCTCTCTCTAGAATTCTTCTTCTTCCCAAATTCTTCTGTTATCAGTGGTATCAGAGCCATGGACACTCGCGGTAAAACAAATGCAGAATTTCGTAATGAGGTCAATGAAGCCTTAGCCCGACATGAGTCCAGTTTCGATCAAATCAACTTAGCTGCAAGCGAGTGTTAGCGAGCTTCAAACCCTCCATGCTCCATAGCAAAATTCAACTCTCCTGAAATCAGCCATTAGCCTTTTTGAAGGACATCCCATCCTCATACTTCAGTTCTCTTATCTCATTGATCCAACTTCGGCTATCGCCTTAAACTCTCATTTCCCACAGGTCGCGGAAGCGACCTGGTTGGGTGTATAAAGCGAGCAATATTTTGATTTTAAGGATATTACACGGCTTCAGCAAGTCCCGATTGGCTCTTTCACCTAGATGGGATCGCTCTGCAATGGCACAGATGGTTAAACAAGTTTCGTGGACCTCTCACATGGAGTGAGTTTGTCAAGGCAGTGTTGCTCCGTTTTGAACCTACTGAGTATGAGGATCCATCAGAGTCACTCCTGCGCGTCTCAGACAAGGCCACCTTTTGTGGCAGCTACCGGAAGCCCAGCCGAAGCTATCACATGCGTGGTGACCTCCTGAGGACTCTCATAGGATGTTTTTGTTGCGAGTCTTGAGCGATGTTAGCATTGGCAGTAAAATCAAGCAGCCCCACACATTGGCAGATGCAATCGGAGTCGCACGACTGATTGAGGAGCGGAACCTGTTGCAAAAAAAAACTAATCCTCCAGCCCGTTCATCACCAATCATGATGACACCCAAAGCACCGACCAACCCAACAGCGGGCATCCTTGGACCACCACCATCTCAACGGACAAATTCTTCTCCATCGCCTATTCGTAGAATCACAAGTCAAGAGCCTCGAGAACGACGAGAGAAAGGGTTGTGTTACTATTGTGATGACAAATTTGTTCTGACGTACGTATGACGTGCAACTATTTATGATCATGGACTCTTCTCACCGCGAGCCTTGAGGAGGATAAAAAGATGATTCACGAGAGATTCCGAAGCCAGGGACATTCTCGAGAATTTCATTTCATGCCATTGCCGGTCTTTGGAACACCCCTGAGCCTTCACCGTGTAATGGGAAAATTGAGGAACAAGAGCGTCACGGTGCTCATCGGCGGGCGACACTCATAGCCATTGACCAGAGTTGTAGTCGCAAGTTTGGGTTGCAGTGAATCAAGCAAGGTTTCCAAATCATGGTGGCAATGAGAAAATCAATTGCAATGGACAATGTCGGGCTCTCACATAAACATCGAGGACAAGCTGTCCTCTGACTATTATATCCTTCCGATCCTTTGCTTGCAGTTAGTGTTAGAATCCTGATGTTTCAACTCTTAGTCCATTGAGATGATTTCAAAGAGACTCACTATGAGCTACAAAAAGAATGGAGGTACATGCACCCTTCAAGGATTGAAGCAAGCGGACATTGGAGTACTATCCAACAAGGAATTCCATGGGCTGCAGGGGGTTGGATATTTTTTTCAAATAAGTCCCACCTACCCTAGCAACAACAGTGTATCCTACCCTCCTGATATGCAACACCTCATATCCACATTCTCACATGTGTTTAAACCACCCACCCAATTACCTCCACAAAGATCCCATGACCACCACATACCATTACGACGAATGCGGGTCGGTGAGCGTGAGACGTGCAGAATACCACATTACCGCGGAGATAGAAAAAATGGTGCAAGAACTTTTGCAATCCGGATTAGTAAGGCAGTCATAGTCATTCATCACCCGTTTTGTTAGTAAAAAAATGATGGAGCTTGGCGTTTTGTGTGAATTCTGAAGGCGTTAAATGACATCACCATCAAGGATAAATATCGGTTGATGATCGATGAACTATTGATTGTTACGGATCCGATACTACTCCAAATTGGATCTGCGATCCGGTTATCATCAAATCCGGGTAGAAGCAAATGACATCCATAAAACGGCCTTCCGAACACACGAAGGGCATTACGAGTTTGTAGTAATGCCATTTGGTCTCCACCAGCAGCTCCATGACGCCAAAAGTCATGAACGATCTTTTCCGGCCCTACCTCAGGAAATTTATTTTGGTTTTCTTCGATGATATCTTGGTATACTCCAAATCATGGGAAGATCATCTCACACATTTACACATTGTTTTAAATAGTTTGGCCACTAATGAATTGTTTGCCAAGGAGTCGAAGTGCCGATTTGGTGTTATGCAGGTAGACTACTTGGGCCACATAATTTTGAAAAGGAGTCTCGGAGTTGATCATAAAATACAAGCGATGGTGGTGGCCTACACCGACAACAGCTTGAGGAGGAGTCAGGGGTTCCTAGGATTGAGCGAGGCTATTACGGGGAAATTCATTAGTCACTTGAGTATAAACGACCCCACTAACCAGTTAACCCAACGAAGGATTCAGTGGAATGAAGGCTGATAATTCAAAAAAGTTGAAAGAGGCCTTAACTAACCCACCAATCTTGCACCTACCAGATTTTTCTCAACGATTTGTGATCGAATGTGATGCCAGTGGAATTGGAATTGGTGCGATTCTCCCGGCCAAAGGCAGAGCGTGGCATATTTTGGTGAAGCATTAAAGGTTGCACTTTGGCTTTGTCACCTCTGAGAAAGAGATGTTGGCCATTGTCAAGGCAATTAAGAAATGGCGTCCCTATTTGCTTGGGAAACCTTTTACAGTTAGAACTGACCAGAAGAGTCTCAAGTACCCTGGCACAGACAACGGATGCTCCTTGCACAAGCGCGGCTGCAGATACTTGGAGTGCGATGAGGATCAGTATAAAAGGGGCGAAAATCAGGTGCGAGATTCTTTATCGAGTCATGGAATTCAATTTATATCTATCTCCATGCCTCCAAGCGGTGGTGGCCTATCCTTCAAGAAGTTCAACATGACCCATTTTATGAGGTTCAAATCAAAGACCCGTCCAGTGATCAACGAGATGGAGTGTGGTTAGGGTAAGAGCTCTTTTAGCCCTGCGCCTACAATTTTAATTCCAAAAATCCTGATGGATTGCCATGCAACCCCAACTGGTGGACATTTTGGGTTCCATAAAACACTCAACCGGATTAAGCAAGATTTTTTTTGGTCAAATATGCGCCGAACAGTAAAGACATTCTTGCAGCAATGTGAAGTCTGTCAGTGTTTCAAATCAGATTGCATGAAGCCACCAGGGCTACTCCAACCTCTAGCGGGTGCCAGCTTTGAGTGTGGACGGAAACATCCATAAGACTTCATCGAAGTTACCTTCTTCTCATGGATATACTTCCGTATAATTAGATTGTCGATCGTAGAAGTATGCCCACTTCATTCCCTTAAGGCACCCCTTCACCGCCATCACTGTCGCCAAAGCTTTCATCTCCAACATCGTTCGTTTACACGGCATCCCAATCTCAATCGTTAGTGATCGAGACAAGGTCTTTATAAGCACCTTCTGGCGAACATTATTCCAGCTTCATGGCACCAAGCTTTGTATGAGCTCGAGTTACCATCCACAATCTGATGGTCAGACTGAAGTCGTTAACCGGGTCCTGGAACAATATTTAAGGTGCTTCGCGGGCGACCAACCACGGAAATGGTTTGATTGGGTTCCTTGGGCCGAATTCAGCTACAACACATCTATTCACTCTTCGACTAAAATGACACCATTTGAAGCTGTGTATGGCATTCCACCACCTAGCTTGCTCAAATATGTTCCCGGAACCTCTAATGTTCAAGCGGTCGATGAGTTCCTGCGAGATCGAGATTCCACCCTCGGGGTGTGCGGCCAACCTCTTGCTGAAACAAAACGCATGAAGTGTAAGGCGACCAACATCGACGTGAGGTCTCCTTTGCAATTGGCGACTATGTGTACCTAAAACTGCAACCATACCGACAATCTTCGGTAGCTTTCCGGAGCTCCATGAAGCTCTCCCCACGTTTCTATGGTCCCTACAAAGTTATTGAGAAAGTAGAACGATGTGGCCACCACAAGTTAGCATTGCCCCAGTTCCCAAATCCATAATGTATTTGCGCGTGACATTGGCTGTTTAGGGCCGATCCTTCCCTGGTACTCAACTTCCTACTGCGTCGGAGACTGCCACTATCCTTCCACAACCTGAATCTGTCATCGATCGACGGGTAGTTCGCAAGGGAAAATATCGTCCAAAAACTGAGATTTTGGTAAAATGGGTAGGCGCACCAGTAGAAGATGCGACATGGGAAAACGAATGGCGATTCACTAGGTCATATCCTACATTTATCCTTGAGGACAAGGATTGTTAAGTGGGGAGGAATGATATGTGCACCCATGCAAGCACACCAGGTTGGACGTGGATCATGCTTGGTCAACATAGTAGAGGTGGATCACTCTTGATCTGCAACTTCCACTTAAAAGTAGGAAAACATGGCCATCTAGTTATCAAGTTGTTTTGTTGTTATTGATTAAGTTGTTAGTAATTGCTAGTTTCTCTCCTAATCATTACATGTACTATTATTTGTGTCTATAAAGCTGGATGGTGGTCAATAAAAAAAAGGGGGGAAAAAAATAAACGGACCCATTTCCTTTCTCTCTCTAGAATTCTTCTTCTTCCCAAATTCTTCTGTTATCATACTACTATTTTACTTTATATTTATGTACAATCACCTATAACAATAAAATAAGTAATAATATTTTCAATAATATGATTTTGTTAAATATGTATGTTTCATAATTTTATATTTTAAATTTTAACAAACCTAAATTTTTTTTAGGAAGCACACCTAAAATTTCCAATAAAAAATTAGTAAAATATTTTATTATTTAATTTTAAAAGTAATATTTGAAAGTCAATGAAATTAAAATTAACAACATTAGTACCTCAAAGTAGCAAAATATGCCAATGGCATAGCTTACTAATTAAGGGTTGTGGGGGGCTAGAGTTCTAAGGAAAATAAGTGAAGAAAAAAATAATAAAATAAATAAATAAATAAAATCCTTCCTATGCCAATTATTACAAATTTGCGTACTTTCATTTTTATCTTATATAATGAATAAAAGAAATGAATGAAATAACTTTAAAGAAGCATGTAAGCAACCTAATTTTTCAATCTATATAACCAAGAGAAATAAATGACTTGGATAAACATGTACAAGCAATTTATTGAGGACCTAGTTAATTTTCATTTTCCTTGAACCAAAGAGTTCCTAATTTTATTTTATTTTTTTTAAAGGAAAAATAATATTATTGATTCAAACTTGGAATAGATGCGATAAATAAGACAAATAAATTAAAAATAGAAATGCAAGATAAGCAAACATCAAGTGAATAACATAATAAATCGATATAAAACATACAAATTTGATAATATAGTGACTAAAATATCTAGAACTTCAATTCTTCAACATACTGATGACTATAATTTGATATCTTGAACTGATCAATTACGTTTTATATGTTTGAATCGCCTTCACATAGATTAAACACTCTGACAAAAAAAGCAGCAGCTTGTCATGCAATGACGATAATAGCGTCGATAAAAAAAAAAAAAAAGATAAAACCTAAATCTTCGTGAAAAGAACCACTTATTAAGAAAGAAAATTAAAAATTAAAAAATAAAAGAAGTTGAAGGGGGTGATTTCAGGCCAAGAATGACCAAAAAATCACCCCTCATTGGTTATGGGAAAATCACATTCTTCGGCGCCATAGCCATAACCATAGTCGTTATAATACACCAACAACCCACACATGGTGTACCCCCTTCCCGGGCCTGATCGCTTATGTAAGCCAGAGTTACTAAAGACCAACTCCTAAATCCACCAAGAAACGAGGGTTAAATATCAGAAAGCTTAAACAGTATAAAGCAGCCATCCTCCCTCTTAGGCCAAGGCCAAGCCCTCTCAGTCATAATAGCCCAGAACTGAACTTGATTTTCTCCACGTGTAAGGTAAACAATAAACATCCTAGTTTCGGATGTCAGGTCTCCCAAACATACAAATCAGTTTCTGGAATTGGATAGTCCCATTCCTCAATAATGGTATTGAAACGGTAATAACAACTACTGAGCACACAAGCAGCCATGGCCTGGAAGAGGGACGCGGTTGTGGCAAGGCTCGCCATTTCCCGGTCAAAGGTAACTTCAAACATAGGCAATTTGCCGGACGGACAACAATCTTGTCTTTGAAAGAACATATATATATATAAACACGCAGAGAGAGAGAGAGCCACATATTCAGACCAGCCACATAATTAGCTGCTAATTGGATTCGAACAATAATAGCTGAATCAATAGGCATACTCACCCATGAATTAGCCCATTGCATTAAGGTCAAAAATGGACATAAAAATTTTCCAATTATCAACAGGTGAAGACCATTCAGTAAAAACTTTTCCAATTCCATAACACTAGACACAGTTTTAGCGGGACAAAAAAAAAAACAACAAACAGTAGTAGTATAGCATAAAAATTTCAACTCCAACATGTTTAGAAGACAATTATATCCCCACATCCACACCACAAAAGCTTTTATAGGGTAGACTCCAACATTACCCAACAACATTAACTTAAGAATGTTTGCATTAATATGACTAACACTTCCTGCACCACTAGATTGGATACATCCTTAGGCCTAAGCATGAAAATCATATTCAGCTCTATACAAAAACTGGCATGGGAAGCAGCCAATAAACCTCGACTGCAATCATATTGGAGTCAGGCCAACAATACCTGCATACAACCACTCGATATGAGAAAGGTGCACACAGGAGATTTTCATCATATATATTTGCTTTGTTTAATTCCTAAATCTTAGTGATGAGGTTCATTCCTTCAATTTCTTTTTTTCTTTTCAAAGGTATAAGGTCTGGAGAATTATCCAAAAAGTCAAATGTTGCATTAAAGTATCATGCCAAGAGGCAATATATAGAGACAATTATCGACTAATGAGATTGAATATTCTACTTGAGATTGGGGCTGAAGAAGGAAGAAATTTTAGTAAAGATTTAAACAACATTTATGGAGTACAGGTAGGATTAGCACAACGTGCTGTGCATGTCTAAGATTAAAATGTCGGAGGTAGTGTAGCAAACACCATTCTTGCTTGTTTGGTTGGTTGCATGATTCTAAACATCAAACAGGGATGGAATTATTCCAGCTGCAGGCTACATGACATAAAAAGGTGTACCATGATTTTCCCAAGTCCCACCTCAGGTCTAAATTCCATCTTCCTCCCTTTACACCCCTTAAACACTGAAAATCTATGAGAATCCAATCTCATGTACAGCCAAGATTAACTCAATTATATAATAGGGCTGGGATTTCATCTTATCGCATACAAAATTCCATCCTAGACTGCATCACATAGTTCCAGCAACTAATAAAACTTCTCTTGCCTCCCAAAGTCAGTTCCATCGAAGGGTGGAGGAATGTATAGATCTCCCAGGTACCTTCCCTGGCTGACATATCATTCATTCCCCTATTACTGAAGGTACCAATTTGACCCATTTCATAAATAAAACACAACCAGTTAACCAACCAGCGTTACTCCTTGTTACAAACTAAAAATTGTCTTTCTACATCCATCATAACATTTTGTTACAGAGGGGGTAGGCCCTCCCCTTCTATGAGTTGTTTTGCAGAAGTTTTAAACCAGTTGGGGCTTAGAGATCTGCCCCTTCAGGGGTTCCTTTCACTTGGAGGGGAGGTTTCAATAGTAGTTCAATCTCACGAGTTTACAGATTTTTGGTTACTAGCAAAGCGGTTCACTGTACCCTTCCAAGGCCACTGTCTGATCACTGCCTCATTTTGCTGGACATTGAATGGATTAGATCGGGGCCTTGTCCTTCACGTTTTGAAATCATGTGGTTAAAGTTTGAAGGTTTCAAAGATCTCCTAAGAGATTGGTGGCAAAGTCTGCAGTTTTCTGGGTCCTTCAGCTTTGTTTCGGCTTCCAAATTAAAGGCCATGAAGGGGATTTTAAAGGTTTGGAACAAAGAGATTTTTGGTAGGGTTGAGACCAAAAAGGAGGGAGTCATACAACCAAGAATGCTGACCGGGAAGGAGAAATTGGCCAGCAGCAAAAGAAAATACTCTAAGGCTCCTATTGGAGGTTTGGGGAGGGGAATTGGTGAGTATAGACCACTCGAAAGTCTGCCCTGATTTCCTGTTTTCTTTATTCTACTTCAAATACAGAATTAGTGGAATTGTTTTTCCGTCACAAGTTTCTAGTGAGTTACTCTGTGTGTGTGTTTGGGTGCTATCATAATGTTGATATAACCTACGGATAATCAAGTATGAGGCTTTAACCTCAATCCAAATTTCCTAAAATTCCAACATGAGGACCTAAAATCTAGGGGATAAAACCTAGGGCACCATAAATGGATGCCCATACATGAAATCTGCAAGAGAGTCCCAACGAGAAGATTGAACATATGGATACTAAAGCATTTTCCATTTTCAATTTTCAAATGCTCATCAATGTATTTTATCTCCTTCAAACCATACAAAACAAAATAAAATACTCTAAATAAACCAATACCCAGCATAAATAAATAAGTAAATCAGAAGTTGGAAACCCAAGCATCAACCGTATACAAAACAAGACAGAAAGGCCAACTTTTTTTTTATGTAGGTACAGAAAGGCCAAACTCATGCTTCTTAGATTAGTCTGGTAATGCCGACGTGCTTTGGAAGCACTAGCTCAGGAAAAATTTCAGAATACCCGTGCAAATAGCATAACACTCGGAAAGCAGGAAAACATCTCAACTTGATTTTCTTTTTCTTTTTTTTTTTTTTTTTTTTTTGATAGGCAAACTGAACAAGTAATATTAACAAAAAAACCTAAGGGGCAACCCCAAGGTATACAGGAGTATACATGGGAAGACCAAGCCTATACAAAAAAAATGGGCAACAGACAATACCTACCACCATTAAAATAACTCTTAGAGAATGCACAAAAGAATCCTAACAAAAAAATGCTCTAGTAGCAATTATGACCAAGAGATAAGTGCACTAACAAAAGGGTTTTCAATCTAGGTGAAAACATCTTAACTGAATAACTCTATTCCTCTCCTTGAAATAGCGAATAAGATTGAGTACTCATCCAAAGCTTTCTAGCCCTCTTCACGATGAAACCCACACGGCCAGTCTAAACAAAGTATGGGCAGACCCAAGGAAGGCCTAGAATGGATATAAGACCTGCCCACAATCCCAAATCAGAGGCCAATGAACGAGGGTGGTTCCAAATTCTCTTATTTCCACACAAGGGCACCTTCTTGCCAAATGAAAACCTCTCTTCTCCAGTTGCTACATGAGGTTGAGATTTTCCCCACCAAGCAGGATGAAATCTTAAATACTCATTTTATCCCCACTTTGCTCGAGGTTTAGTAGTTTTATAGTATAAATAGGTGTCTAATGCCCTATTTTCTCAATTTTGTGATTAGGCCAGCCATTGAGTGGAAGCAGGCAAAATCAAGAAAAATCAACAAAGTCATCGTATGATCCCTTGTAATCATATGATCGTTTAGCTTGCGTGATGTCCTTCTATGGTTCCCTCATTGGCATGGGCGACTTCACAGACTTCGAGGGCTTCAGTAGATACAGATCGAGTAGTTAGTCGGGATGAATAGTTATGAACAAGCAATGAAGGATGCAAAAGAGAGAAGCTCTCTTGTGAGCTTAAAGACCCTAAGCCATCCATGTTTCTCCCCTACACCCCTTTTTGGTTGGGTCTGGGAAGGGCCGACCCAAAATCCGTGTCTGATCCTGATCTGTCAGGGTCATCAATAGGGCAGAGTGTCCTTTCTGCCAATGTAGAGGGCCATCCCTATCATCGATTTCGGCTCCCCGTTTTTCTTTACGCACCATCATGACTTTTTTTCTACGGGATTCCTACGTGTTTACCAGCACGTGTTTAGACTTTGGTCTTCTTCCTCTGTTCCTTTCTTTGGCTGCTCCTTCAAATCTTTTGCCGGAAAAACTCCCACCCTACTTGGTAGTAGCTCCACGGATATGGACTTGACTCTCTCCTCAAAAATATTGATGACCTTGGTTTCATCATTTCCACATACTTTACTAGTAATTACGGCCCCTGAAACCTACGTTCTAGCAATTTTGTCTCCTTTTGGTGATTTCACTTTCCCTCTAACACTACTAAATCTCCCATTTGGCATAAATTCGACTATTTATGCCCACGACGATAGAACCATTATCAGGGATTGTGTAGTGGGCTCCCCTCTTTCTAAGCTGATGGATATCCTGACCAAGAGGCCTTCCTAGCTGGGCTCGGGTCTAAAAAATAAAAGATTAAGAGACTTGAGAGTCAGTAGTAGTACCTTTCTTCTTGCTTCCCTTCTATTCTTTTTTTCTCGAGCTTCCTCCCTACTCCATGAAGTCTTACCACTGCTGCTATTCTCTTTTGAAACGCAGGTGGTGTGCCCTTGTATCTTCTTTTTGGATCTACAAAGCTCCATGGAGCTTCTTTTAAATCCCCCTCCCTCTCTTAGGCCTTCTGCTAAAAGTATTGAGCCTTCATACCCTTTTGAATCTAGGCTTTTGGTTGGCCCTGGCCTCATACGCATCCTCCCCTCCAAGTTTAGGCTTTTGGGCTTTGATAAGCCCAACCCTATAAAAGACCCTAAGCCATCCAAGTTTCTCCCCTCCACCCCTTTTTAGTTGGGTCTGGGAAGGGCCGACCCAAAATTCGATGCGATCTGATCCGTCAAGGTCGGCCAATGGGTAAATTCCTTTCTACCTCGGTGGTCGATCCCCTATCATTTCTAATTTCTGACTCCCCCATCTTTTCTTTTTGCTTACCATCACTTGAAGCTTTTTAGCGGGATTCCCACGCACATTTTACCTTTGCTGCGATGTGTGGACTTTGTCTTCTTCCTCTGTTCCTTTCTTTGGCTACTCCTTCCAATCTTTTTCCGAAAAAACTCCCACCCTCCTTGGTAGTAGCTCCCACCATATCTAGACTTTGAAGCTCCTTCCCCCCTCAAGAATATTGATGACACTGGGTTTCGTCATTTCCACATTCTTTACCAGTATTCTAGCCCACGAAACCTTTGTTCTCGGGGAGTTTGTCCCTTGTCAGTAGCCATATAACCCTCACAATTGTCTCAGTCATCTTGATACCTCTTGGCTCCCATAGGTGTAGAACGATCCCACCACCCTTATCCACACTTCCTCCCTTTGTTTCCTTGTTGACACATCCACGAATCTAGGCTCCACTACTCGAGCTTTGGAGATCTCGATACCATACGTCTCCTTTGTCTCGACCCATTTGGCTTCCTTTGGGTTGGTGAACTCCAGAAATAGAAGATATTGGTTCATAGAGGCCACCATTAAACTTCCTTTAATCTCAGTGTTTTAGGTCATGCTTCTACTTCGATCCTGCAGATGGGTGTGGTCTGAGGTTCTCCCGAACTCTCGACCGACGATGCCAAAGTTCCCGTACTTCTCTGTAAACTTTCCCCATTCACCAATCATGTTCTGTTTGGTTTCTCAGGCACTTGTGACTTACGAAAGATCTTCCCTGAAAAGGTGTCCTCTTGTCTCCCCCCTCCTTTGCCCTAATCTCTTTTTCTGTACGCTCCTTGTGCTCTACTACTACTCTTTCTTCTTCTAACTTTTCCTTTATCCCCAAATCCCTCAGCTTTGTAGTTAGTAGATCCAGCCGGCCGTGACCCACATATACGGGATGAAAATCTTATGTTTTTGCCTTCTCTATCAGTGACTTGACACATCAAGAATCTTCTGCTGTTTTGGTGACTCTCCGACTTATGCCTTTGCTTTTCCTTCCATTCGAAAGATCTTCTGCCCATATGTTATTTTTTGCAACAAGTTTCAATCCCCTTTAGGAGATTTCTGAGCCCTACTTCTCCAAATCTTATCCAAGATACCGCTCCCTTCCTTTTTTTCTGTAATAAACCCTTTTAGAGTTCTTCCTTCTCCATCCACTAAAATCTCGAAGGATTTGGAATCAACGGAAAACCATTCATGTACTCCTCATAGTGCATTAGCATTCCTAGTTTCGTACTCATCCATTGCCTTCATGATTTTCTAGAAATGAGGTTGCAACCTCAACATTCATACTGCACTCTTAATCCATTTCTCTTCTTTTCAATCAGAAACAAACTAAACTAGAAACAAAGCAGTAAATGGTTGATTGTCCTGAGATCCTCCCAACAGTTTGCAAACAACCACCAATAGAGCCGCGACATTAGAGTCATTTATGTTTCCCCCAGAGATGTCCACACTTTGGTTCACAACAAAACTACCAAAGAGCTATTGTAAATCCATCCGTACAGACCTTATCCCATTCATTACACATAAAGTTGAGAAGACCTCTTCTTAGAAAGGTTGATCGGTTGATGGCATCTAGCTCAGGATTCTTGAGGAGAGCGAGCCCAGCCCGAGTTTGCCTTCGATGGAGTCCGAGAGGGAGGCTCTTGAAAGTCCTAATGATATCCTGATTTTACGTTCCCTCTCTGTAGCCTAGACTTCATTAATTCTTAGCTTAGAAAGATGATTCCGCCTTTTACGAGAATTTGTCATTCTATGGAAAAACCCAGTATTCATATACCCTTCTTTTAGCCAAATCTCCCTAATCTTTGCCTCCAATAAGTCTCCTCTATTAGAGCCCAATGTTTAAAGTCTTCTAGAGCCACCACTTTCTCTTCCATTTTCATCGGCCTTGAGAGTCTTTTGTGTTTTCAACGACATCCCGATAAATTGGTGAGGCTTGAGCGCAAAGGAGAGTGAGTCTCCCCCATTTCGAGATTATATTGTCTCTTCCACAAAGTCAGTTTTCTCCGAAACCTTTCTTCTATAACATCCCAAACTGCCATCGAATTGTGTTGAGCCCCCAAAGGAAGACCTAAATATGAAGAAGGAAGGGCCTCTATCTTGCACCCTAACTCATTAGCTAGAACCTCCATATTAACCACTCCTCCCACAGGAATAATCTCGCTTTTAGCGGAAATTAATCTTGACCCCAGAGATAACCGAACCACATTATTAACCAACTTAGGTAGGCCATTTTGATCTGTGGCTCACAAAACAAAATAGTGTCATCACATACAATAGAGTGGGAGGCGCCGGCCCATCCCCCTCTTTGCTTCCTCCGAGTTACAACCGAAGAAAACCTCCCCTTCCACGGCTTTGGCAATGAGACAACTCGAGGCTTCCATCCCGATCTGAGATAAGGGGAGAGAGGGTCCCCTTCCTCGGACCTCTAGAACTCCTAAAGAAATAGAAAGGAGAGCCATTCCTGTGACCGAAAATGTAGTGAAAATTACATCAGCCGATCCTAACTAGTCCACTTACTACCAAAACCCATTTTTAGTTTATCACCTTGATAAAATCGGTCGAGATTGTAGTATGCCTTCTCTATGTGGAGTCCTAGAATTGGTTGATTAGTATTGGTTTTGGGAAAAGGCATCAAGTGTAAAAGGAATCAATTCATACAAGTAGCTTTTAGACACATGAATCTAGTTTGAACATGATGTTCTAAATGGTGAAATGTATAGTAATTTGAATGCATTTGAGTTCATAACATCCCTTGGGCCTTATCTTTGGACTCATGCCCATAACCATCTTGTTTTTGAACATATTGCAAACTAATGGTCAAATTACTGATTCCATTTCCAGTGTTCACTCAATCTCAAAGAAACATCTAACTGTCTTGGATTTAATCATTCTTTCAATTAAAGAAAAGAACCAAAAATACTGTTATTTCATTTTAATTAGTTATTTATACTGAAGCAGTTATAGTTCAAATAGTAATGATCTTGAGTAGTTGGAGTACTTAGTCTGTGATTTTTCTTCTAGATCCTTGTGGGAACGATATCTAGACTTTGAAAATCCTCTTTATTACTTGTTGACCTATGCACTTAGATGAGACCAAGTGAATTTATAAATAGATTACAATAAAAGAAGTAGAAACTTTAGTAAATACCCGATCAAGTTTTGGTGCTATTCTTTGGAGACTTTAGCGACTCTAGTAATAGTATTACAAAACTTTGCTTCATCAAACATATATCAAGTTTTCATCAAAACAAAATTTTAGCATAAAACACCACTTTCCTTTCTAGAGATTTATCGTGTCTCTTGCCTCATTTACAATTAAAGCGCGTCGAGGAATTTGTCTATATACTACAAAAGCATTTTGCGTCTGAGACCACCCTCTCCCTACTACCCTCTTGAGTCTATTAGCAAGAACCTTAGTCAAAGTACTGTACAACCACTCCCACTAGACTAATAGGTGCAAAGTCCTTGATATCCATTGCATCCCCCTTTTTGAAGATTAACTTACAAAAATTGGAATTCGACTATCACGAGCCTATTATGCTCCATAAAACTCATTGACAAAACCCATAATCTCCTCCTTGACAAAGTCCTAGCTGATTGCATTATTTCCTTGACAAAGTCTCATAAAGATGTCCTATTGACATTTCCAATTGCATTATTTTGGATCTTACATTGAAAATAAACCAGGTGTAAACTAAGCCCCAATTAGCATTATTACAAATTTTTATCGATCTTTAACTGACAAAGGGCATTGTTGAGAAAACAAAGAAAAAAAAACCATAGAAATACAAATTGTCAATGTGATGTAACAATGACATTACCATTGAGCTGACATAGAGGCGATGCTTTCAAACGAACCTGAGCTATGATTGAATAAGCGATATTTTAAGCAGGACTGAGTAGTGACGAGTTAAGATTCAATGTTCACTGGTGAGTGAATAGTCGAACTTTTTGTGATGTCATAAATATATAAATTATATTTTTACAAAATTAAAATCAATTTAAAATATATAATTTAATATTTATAGTTTATTTACTTATTTTTATATGAATTGTCTTAACATTTTAACTTTTATAGAAAATAATATTTAAATATAAAATATATTGAAATCAATTTTTTTAAATAAATAATAACATATTTGCATATATTATATTCATATTTTCATTGATATGTATCAAAGATTGTAGTACTATAAAACAAATCTGAAGGAAGTTAGCTTAGTGGTTAGTGAGAGATGTTTCATATTGTAGGCACAGGTTCAATCTGTGCACTACAAAATCTGTTTTTCTTTAAATCTCATCCTTGTCCTGTTGGCCCCGGATGAAGGTTTGAAAGGTTTTATAATCCTGGGTAGCATTAATGATTGAATTGATGAAATGTTGTAAAGCGTGTCGCATTTACAAAGTTGATAGTTGACTAAAGTCAAAACATGTTTTGCACCAGCCATGGCCACAATTAGACTAGGCGAGGCCTTGGGTCGATCCGACCAATTGGTTCTTGACAGGTTTAAGCGGTTCTTGACCGGTTAATTAACAATCAGTTTGAGGATTGAGCTAGAGGCCCGAAAAACTATTGATCGACGGTAAGCAAATTTGAGTCGAATCCAGATTTTAAAACATTAGGATAAACTACCTATCCTCCTTGATAAACATTTAAATTAGATAGTAGAGTTTATATAGATAATTTGAAATATATATATATATATATATATATATATATATATATATATATATATATATATATATATATATATATATATATATATATATATACTCAATTAATTAGAGATATGTATAGCTGCTTTACTCGAAGCAGAGATTAAGAAATATATATACTAAATTAGTTACAAATATTTCCTAATATTTCAAACCAAAATTAAGGCAAACAATGTTCATGCAACATCTATGACCATTTGATGTCAGCACAAACTCCTACATACATTTAGGCGCAATTTAATTGACCCATTGAAATTGCTTGGAAATGACCAGATATTAGGGCGGTAGGCTGCAATTTTTTCAGCCCAAAAGCAGGGCTAAATTTAGCCCGACCAATTGGCCCGACAAACGATGTCGGATTGGGCTAGCCGGTTTCGAGGCGGCAGGTTGTGAATTAAATAAAAACCCCGTAAAATTAGTAATGTATATTGAAATATCATTTTATTATCAAAATAGTATATTATATTACTTCAATTGTGAAGTTAAAATAATCTTTATAAAAGTTGGCAGTGTATGGAGTAGCGGTTTGTATAGATGAAAAAAAAAATCCTTACATTATAATAATAATAATTGAAATAGTATATTATATTGAAATTTCGGTAATTATCAAAATAGTATATTATATAAGAATTTCATAAAGTAAGATAACTATTTGAAATTGAGGTTTGTTCAAGACAAGAGATCTTTGAATTGGCGTGTTTGGTGCGAGTAAGCAAGGGCTTTTGACAAACCGTTATAGTACGAGCAAACTAAGCATTATAACATTATTTGCAAGAGAGAAATCATAGTACACTTGAACTTAAACAAATAATAGAGAAGGAAAGTAATTTATTGAATAAAATAATTTAATTTTTTTTTAGATAGAATAGGGATGGCCATTGGTAGAGTGTGCAATGCGAGCCGAGCCAGTAGAGCTTTGAACATTCGGAGCTAGGCTTGTTAATTTGTAAGGGAGCTCAAGCCAGACCGAGCTTTTAGACGGCTTAAATCGGGCTCGAGGCAGGCGATTTTAAAAAAAGCTGGCTTGAGGCTCATTAGGCGCTGTTTTTCCATATGGAGCAGGCTCGGGCAACCTCGAGGCTCAAGCCCGATCAGAGCCTAAATAGAAGGACGAAAAAAGAAGATAATGATGGATGTTTTAAAAATAACATTCATATCATCAAGCAAATAGAAAATTCGGGGAATGAAGCGCAATAGTACAATCTAATGGCTAAATGATTAGTTAAGTTAATACCCAATTTGTAAAAGTAAAGGAAGTGACCTCGTTCTACCAAAGAGGCTATGCTCTTACAGTTTCTTATGAGAGACTAGGGCTTTCTCTTGTTTTTGAAATCTTTGCAGACTAGGTGGCCTATGCATTTCAAGGAGACCACATTCAGAAATTTGCAAGTGAAGATACACAAACTATATGTCTATATGCAATATGCAATTAGAGATTAGTGTTTCTTCTTTCACAAAAATAATCAAAAAATAAAAATATATATAAACAAACAAGAAAGGATTCCAAAATCAGATTGAAGGACACAAGCAAATTATAACAAGAAGGATTGAGAGCGTGCACAGTTGGCGGGATTCGGATGCAGTTTGAACTTTGAACCCGATGGCTTCTTAGCAGGATTCACTTTTGTACGAGACAATTGCATAGTTCCTCGGCTTGTGTCAAAAAACCCATGCTCGGCTAAAATGACTCTCAAATTTACTTCGAAAGTCCCACTTTCGACTTGCTTTTGTGCAGAAATTTGGAGTGCGCCTTGAAATCGATGGAGAAAAAAGTCACTATTCTATTAAAAATGGACTAGGTTGAATCTTCATGCCAATAAAATATTACAACATTGTAATGGCGATTGGCAAGTGAATAAAACTACTAATTTCCCTTAACAAATTGGAAATAGACGGAATGAGTTATGACCCACCTATCGGTCATTCACAAATGATATCATCCATGTTTGACCTAAGCATAATCCTGTTCATAACAACATAAACTATTTGGCAATATACTGTTGCGACAACATAACATAATGCAATTATTAACATCTGCAATAAAGCTTAATCTTCAAAAATAAATGTACGCACATCATAATTTCCCAATATTAAGATTAGATTCTACACAATCCCAAAAGATAATTAAAATCCAAAAGAAATAATACTAAAGATTATAACATTCAAATTCTCAAGTCAAATGAAATTTTAAACACATTTTCGGCGATAATGGCTTGAGTCAAAGGTGACTACGTCCTCAACACACCAAATTAAACAATAGTTTAATTAGGATCTATTATAACTTTTTCTAATTATATATATATATATATATATATATATATATATATATATATATATATATATATATATATATATATATATATATATATATATATATATATATATATATATATAATGCGATTATAAAAAAATACTACAGGTTGGTGAAAGCTCCACTCTAAATCGCCAGTATGCTTGATCCCCAAACAAATCAAAGCTTGAACAGTCTCGGGCTTCAATGAACTTCGATATTGATCAAGTACTCTTTATCCGACTAAATCTTTGGCCTCTGGCTGTAGTACTTACTAGAATGGATGATGCGTCACCGAGGCCATTTTAGATAAGCTGTCGAAATTTCATAGCATTGACTTTCCTGCAAATTCAAACATCGAATTCATCATAATTTTCATCACTAGGCTTGCAAATTCCTTCTTTAGATAAATGTCCTTTCAGTTTTATTTTGGGAATGACATCGAATGATTTTCAGCCGCATCAAAGGCATCCTTTTTCGTTTTCTTTAGAAACATCAATATCACTATTGACATTGCTAGTGCTTATGCCTTGTATAGATGCATAAAGGCGAGTAAAGTGCATGCAAGGATTCACTAACCTCATTAATATGACTATCACACTCTTATTGGAATAAATATGTGGAAAACAAAATTTTATGAGCTGCATTTTTATCATAGAGGATCGACCTTTGCTCCAATTGCCATCAATAAATTACACTCTCCCCAGCCTTACTTTGCAAACTTTCATTCATCTTTGTGGTCATTTTTTTCATGAAATCTCTAGTGTCCCGAGGAATTTTCATTCATCTTCAACTTTACTTTCCAAATTTGTGAAGGAACAAATTTGAATTCGGATCTTACTTCGGGAGAAAGCACGTAGCTTCTTTAAACACTTCTAAAAATTTAGAAACCTCGGCCGACTCGTGTCCAATCCTCCTTAGTTGGCAACCATTTATAATTAGAGTCCCTTTCCTTGAACCTTAGGCTCTTGCTTTAAGGCGAAGTGCCGACTCAAGCATTGTATGTGTTGAATTCCACCTGAAATAGGAACATCAGTACTAGATGTTTAGAGGTTGACAACTTTAATTGCCCACGACAATTTCATTAAATTTATCAAGCCTTGGAAGAACATCTTCATGTACTTCACACTTTCCCGGATATTCTCAATCACATCCACGAATCTACGATAGTCCATCTTGCACCATGAATTTAAAACATGTACCTGACAAGACATGAAATATCTTCTTGTTAAAGTGAAGGTTTCCTTTCGCAAAATGATCCTTGAATTCTTCTTGCTGAATCATTTGAAGATGCATTATCCAATGTAATAATTAAGAGCACATCTTCAATATCCCAATCAGATAAACATTTAAGAATACAATCGGCAATTTACCCAATCCCGGTGTGAGAGAGGCAAGCAACAAAAATTCAATATTCTCTTTTGTAAATTCCACTCAACATCTAAGTAATGACAGGTTAGACACATGTACCCCAGTGTTTGATTTGACGTCCATAAATCACTAGTTAAGCTGATTCTGTCAACACTTGCTAACACCCCTTTCAATTTTTCCTTCTCAACTGCAAAAAGTTTTATGCAATCAGCTCTCAAAGTGTGGCGTTTGATTGGTTGAATCTGGGTTGAGATTTTGGCAAAATAACACAAATAGCGATGCTCCACCGGCTGAAGAGTGCTGGGTCACAATAAACATCTTAGCAAGAAGCTCTCTACCTTTGTGCTTTGTGTCACTTATTGATAAGGTTGATAACAAAAGTTTGCCTTGATCTTCTGTAACCTTAAATGACAACAAAGCTTGATGGGGACCTTTTTTATTTCAGTTAAACGGCAGACGAGGCACACAAACTTTCAAATGACTCTTTAGATGACTAGTGGCACCTCCCCTCTTATAAGCTAACATATTCTTGCAGTGACTGCATTTTGCCCCTATCACCCCTGTCTTGTCACTCCCAGTTACAACATCAAATTCATCCCAAACAACTGATTTTTTTCTTTTGTTTGGCTTGGACATTGTTGAAGATGATTCAATCCCAATTTCTTCTAATTCATCCATATCATCCAGATTTGACATTTCATCCGTATTTGACATTTTTGGTATCTAGCAAATAAAAAGAATTCCAATCAAATTAATAAGTAAAAAAACAAAGTGGTAAAAACAATAAATTACACACACATGCACGAACATCCTCCTTAGAAAATTCAGAAGATCATTGAGTGAGAGATTATTTATGAACAGAAATTATTTCATTAAAAAGCTACCATAACTAATATATCATCCCGAGTTGAGTTCTTCCTTTGCTTCACGAAAAATTATAAGAAAAATAAAATAAAACTTGACATCAAACTGAAATCTATTATAGAAATCCTCACAATTTAAGAGTACCAAACAAAACCAACAACACAGAAATTACAAAAATTAAAAAAAGGATTTACTGCAAAAAAAGTATGAGATTAGAATGATTAACCAATAATATCTAAAATTCTGATATCATTTAATATCTAATAGTTTGCTTCACATATTAATGTTTGCTATGGAAAGGAAATAAATCATTAAGAGCAATGAAAAATTGAGAAAACCTACCAATATATTGTACTTCTTCTTATTTGGGTGGCAATTGGCAAGAGTTTCTGGTAATTTTACTGTGAAAACACAAGTGAAATTGACACTGACATGAGAAATAACGGGTATCATTTGATCAAATAACTTCCCATAGAGAGCCTCAGCGTAAGAATTATAAAGTGTGTTACAAACTTTTACATCCACCTGTGAATAATGAAAATGGGTGTCAAAATGTAGTGGGGCTATATCATTGTAAATGCACCATATAAAATCTACATAATATTTGAAAGCAAAGTAGCAAACTAATCCAGATAAACAGAACAATCAGTAAACATGATGTATGTGTAGGCCTATGTGTATCTCACCACAAGCAGTTGATCCTGAAACATAATCGATTCCATAAAACAAAATAACAACATCAGCAATAGTTCATAAAAAAACTCTGTTTAAGTGTCATTTATTGTCCATTTAAAGTATGACCATCGTACATTTGCACACGCTCATTGAAAATGCTTTGTGGTATAATTCTACACCTCTTGGAAGAAGCGGGAATGAACAAAAAGAAAATAAAAAATGAGAAATAAATCGAAAACCAGAATCGTCAAACACGTACTTATTTGGAAACTCAAACTAGAGAACACCAGCGGTAAATCTCTAACAGTACCCTGCATTATGGTGGCTATCAGCGGACAACCACTATTTATCATTTATTTGAGGAGCAAGTGACAGATGCAAACTAAATTTTGTCTTTCCATTTATTTCAATTTAGGTGCCAAGACTTCTTCCTCATATAACTATCTACATACGTAATAAAGAAAAAATATGAACTTTTCTAGAGTAGCTATTTCAAATAGAGATCCTGTTAGCCGTCAATTAACCCACCTCTGGGAAGATCAGAAGAAGTGAATACTTTCGACAGACATATCAATTCCAAACCCCGTTAATCTCTTTGCCCCAGGTCTACGGATGCAGTGAATACTCGACAAAATATAGACTTAGGAATGTTCTAAATGCGGTGATCCCAAATGCCCCAAATTTGGAGCACATTTGCTTACAAGCGGGAGAAAACATTATATATCTTGAAGGAAGCCGCTGTTACTCTGTAGAAATTTGGTGCGGTGGCCGGTGGGTGTGCGGATGCATCGTGGACTCGTGTCTTGCTCTTCTTGAGGTTTTAACGCGATTTTCAAATGGGGCAAAAATGGCGAGCGAGAGAGAGGTTAGGGAGAGCGTGCCGCGTTGAGGATTTAATTTCTTCTTGATTTGAGGTAGTGAGGCGGTGAGAGGCAGGGTTCAACTCTTTAATTTTATTTTGGGTTAGGGCTTAAGGTAATTAGGCAGCGAATAATAAAAATCATTTTTAATGTATAGATTTCGAGGTTGGGCTCGGGCTCGGGCTCGAAATTTATCGAGCCTAAATTGGGCTTCGGCTCAGCTTGGCTCGTTTGGCTAGCGAGCTAAGCGTAAACTGCGGCCGAGCCGAGTAGCTTGGCTCGTGCCGACCACACCGGTGGCGCGATAGGGTGGTGGGCGGTAAAATGGCAGCCGGTTTAAATCAAGCCCGGCCCGGTCGACGTGTCGGCCGACCATTTGAGTGCATTTCTGCTCCCATACTCCTTACAGCCTTGGTTTGATTGAGCACCTCTTTCTTTTCGGACGCTCTCCCCTTCCTTTTCGCCTTATGCCCCACACTTAACCTACTTGATAGTCATTAAATCGCACCACACCTCTCATTGTGTCACTAACCCTCCAATCAATACGTAACGGATCAATTCCACTGCCGAGAAGAGTTGCAAGTTCTTGCCTATTCCACATTGGGGGCCTAGGGTTAGAAAACTAGTCGATTCTAGTACGATGGTGAGAAAGTGTTCATTGTTGGTTCTTTTTGAAGAGGAAATATCATATTTCTCAAAAAAAAAAAAAAAAAAGATTTTTTTTCAAATTTATAAATATTTATTGCCTTTAATATTATGTTCAACGGGGAAAGCGGAAATGGAGTTTACCAACTAGATGAATTGGTTTTTGGTCATACGATACGAGAATATTAAGAAGATAAGGATTAAATGTATACACATTCATTGAATATCTAGGGCGTCAGTCGTTATAAAAACCGGACCTAATGATGAAAGATGATTTGTCCCTTAAAATCTCATAAGGAGGGTGGGATATGTTCTTGATTTTACTGAACAAGAAGTTCATTCATGAAAATGAATAGAAGACCACGATCGATGTTATGTTTATGGAGACTATCTACCCTTGGCTATAGTTCAAAAACATAAACATGTTGATGATGAAAAAGGTCCTTCGCCCCCAAAGTGCCTGCGTCTTGCGGTAAGCAATTTGTCTACTTGATTAAGTTATTTATTGAATGATTTTTGTTGTATTTGTTTAATGATGTGATATTATATATTGTTTCGACAGAGATGCATTTAGAGGGATTTATTATCTAACGGAAGTGGGACAGTATCATGGCAATATTAAGTTGGCTTCGATAGCTATGGTGTCAAGTGGCACAACATTTAGAGGGAAACTTACCAACATGAGTGCTGGTGGGAGTATAGGAAAAGATTGTAGTGACAGTTGCCAAATGTTAGAAGAAATTGAGTCCACATTTAGGATGAAGTGAAGATAGAGCAACACTTAGAGATACCTAATCCATATGTTTTCTTTGTTAAGGGCACCTAATGCAAAGGCAGTATAAGAAATTGTGACAATTTTACTTTAGATTGTTTATTTATTTATTCATCTTTTAATTAATTATTTATTTTTGAAATAGGAAACTTTGGTCATGTGTTGACCATTACCTTATTCTCGATGGCAATATAAGAAATTTAGTAAAGGTTAAGTTTGTACAAATCAATTCATATTTGTTCATTCAGTTGATGAACATAGAGACCATCAAACTATGCTCAAATATGAGTTTGGAGGTAAATCAAAAAATACAATTGGATTAAAAGAGTGACACAACCAGATTTTTTGAAAGTTTTAACACCGCAAAATGGCGAAAGACACACGAGATAAAGCGGCCAGGAAAGGGACTTTCGTATGCATTTTATCATTTTTGTAAATTGCATCATCATCTACAGCAAAATGTAAGTATTTGATAAATGTCTTTAAATTTTATCAAAATGATTAATTCGATATATATTTTGCAACTAATTAAAACTTTGTAACATTACCTTGGAAGGAATTTTTATCAATGGATTGACATTGATCTAGTGCTCCACTACAATTTGGCCTCATACCTCCTTGCATTGTTCAATGAAATGATTTTTGATAATAAAGAAATTATTTGTGTCTCAAGAGTAGACCTATGTTTCTTTTTACTTTGATTAAATTAAAGGTAAGATTAATTAAAATAAAATCAAAGAATCAAAGTAAAGAAGCATATAAAATCTTACCTTTAGGCCCCCTTCTTATAATCAAAATGTTTCATTGGTACAATGCGGCAACAGAGCCAAATAGTAGTGACACTAGATCAATGTCATCCGTGGTAAATAATTCTACATTTTAATATTACAAAGATTTAATACGATTGCAAAATATATCGTATTCTGCGACCAAAATTGTAGACATTTATCAAGCTCTTACATTTGTTGCAGATACACATGATATAATTCTAAAAAATGACAATACACTCACGGCTCCCTTTGGTAAGCATATGCTTTGTGTGTTCCTTCGATTACTTATCTTTGTGTATTAACAAATCTGAATAAAATGTCACTGCTTATCAGTAACATTTTGTTCCACCTCAGCTTTCATATTTGGCTTATGAATTTAAACATCGTCTCGTTCAATGGAATGAACAGCATGAGAAAATGTTTGTACAGAAAACAACCTCACTATTCTCGCCAATACCATTGAGAAAATAGTATGTCAACACATGAAACAAAGAGATTTTCATTTCAAAATAAATAATTAGTAAAAGAAATGAAATAAATAAATAAGCAATCTAAAAGTAAGTGGCTCACAATTTCCCACCTTTACCTTGCGTGGAAGTATATGCTAAAGAAAACATATGGATGAGTAATTTGCTCTATCTTTACTTCATCCGCCCAAATGTGGACTCAATTCTTCTGGCATTTGGCAGCCGTCTTATAACCATGTTGTGCTACATGTTAACGCCGCGACACCCACATTATCGGCCAGCAATATTACCATGATGTCCACTCTGAATAAATCCTAAATGTCTGCATCAAAGCTGTATATAATATCATTGAGTATTGACAAGCAAATACAGCATCAGCAACAACAATCAAGTGGTGAAATAACACATAGATTTGCAGAGGCCACAGGTGGCGAACACTTTTCATCAGCACTTGTTTATGTTTTGAATCCGCTGCCAATAGGTAATGGCATAACATGCTGTCTATTTCGCCTCGTGACCTAAATGAATGAGCACTGTTGAGCAAATCGGCAAATACTATCCCACCCACTCCTTATAATTTTAAGGGACAAATTGTGTCGTGAGTTTGGTTTTGATAACACAGCGTCAAATATTCAATGAATGTGTATACGTGAATCTATCTTTATATTATCATGCGACCATCTTCATCGGAAAGCAAAACTCCATTTGTTTCACATTGGCTAAAGAAGCGACCAAATGGATATAAGGCGAAAAAAATCTTTTTGGCTGATATTTCCTCTTCAATGAGCTGCTGCCACCATCTGCAGAATGGCGGGGCCTGCAGCCTGAGCCTGAAACACAGCTAATACCGGCGATGGTGATAAAGATGCATCGGCTGGAGGGTTGGTGACTCACAATGAAAATGTGGTGTGATGCGGCGTATTGCGTGGGGTATAGCGGCAAGGGAGAGCGTCGGGGCACTCAACTGTTCAAAAACTGTGAAATATAGGAAGTGAGTGAAGGAGGGTTGGGAGAATTTTGGAGGAAAGAGGCGATGGGTTTAATAACAAGGTCTCGATCTTATATAAAATATTTTAATTGCTTATAATCATTTATAAAACTAGTCGGTTATAGTATTTTTTAACAAGGTGAAGAATTATTTTCGAAGCTAATAAGACCTAACTCCAATTGGTAAGCGGAGCGTGAAGGGGCAGGCCGATCCACATAATGGTTAAAACTGAAAAAAAAAAAAACCAACTACGGAAAGCGGCTCGTGTGTCAGATCCAGGGCGAGCCTCAGCGAAACGTAATGTATAAGCAAAATAGGAATAAGGCAAAACCCAAAATCGTCCCCCCACGACAAAACAGCGTCTGATGCGCCCGTTCGGATCAAAACTATCGTCTCCCAAAAGAACATCTTGACTAAACGAAAACAGGAAACAACAATACTTCAAATTATGGGCAATCATAACCCTACATATTCTCGAATAAACAACGTATTTAAAACATACAAGAAGGCTACAAGCGCTTGACAAATGGCATCATCATATGAACCTGATAGTATAATCAAGCTCACCAAAATCCTCCAAACACCAAAAGAATAGGAAGCACAGGCGCCACTAGTCACGGAGCATGTGGGAGTAGTGGGCTTATTGTCAAAACAATGACGAACTAAAAAAGTCCACTTATTGCCAAATCATGTAACGACACGTGGCACTCACAAAAACTCTATAAAAATGAATCGAACCCAAGCCATATGGCATAAGGCAGGAATTAATTAAGATTGTGAAGTCTTAAGGCTCTTTAATTAGTAGTCATTCCTGTTAGGGCCTTGGATCTTCAACGGGCATGGGGAGGGTATGGGTCCAGGGTTTGAGTCCCAATGGAAATGAATTTGTGAGAAACAGATCACTACTTTGTAATGCAAAATAAATAGATGTCATAAATAAATAAATAAAATATTTTTATTTAAATTAATTTCAAGATAAAGACCAAGATATTTTTTAAATTAATGGAAATGGATTTCATATTCTTTGTACCTACTTTACATTTATTTTCATTATAATAGTCTGATACATAATTGTCCCTTTTAACATTGTGCAAGTGTCATGACAATCTTCTATTAGAGTCCACCATGTCAATAAGCTTTCCTATTAAATTTTGTTCCACTTGACACAACGGCAATAAAAGGCAACTTTATATATCCATGAAAAGCTGCAGCACTTATTTGTGATTTAGGTTGCTTTTGCTTGCATTTGAAAGGTTGGACATTATATACTAACATTAAGCATATAAAGAACTTTTTAGGTGATGGTGTGATGAGTATATAAAATACTCATTACAAACCTAATTTTTTCTTAGTTTTAGTAATGTTTTTATGTCAAATAAGTGCCCTAATGCTCTAATGTTCATATTTATGATTAGGTGATCCATTTGGCGGGCGTCTGCGAATTTGGAGCGAAGACATAACGAAAAATTGGAAAATCAGCAAATGGAGCACAGCAGATTTGACCTTTCAGTTTTTCTGTATTAATGGGGAAATCAAATGGCTCCAAACTACCCAGAACTATATTCTAGACTTCACAAGCTTTCCAACAAGACCAAGATCACTCAATTCGGAATCCGGATGAGGGAGATACGCACTCGGAAGTCGAGCAAAAACAGAGCGATTGCAAAACACAGCAATAACCAGTTCTATTCTAGTGCATTTTAAATTTATAAAATGACATCTGATGGGTTGTTCTTACATGTATGGATTCCTGACTTCAAGATCTTTCCGTAGAGTCCAAGAATGTGCAATTCGGAGTTCGGGTGAGAGAGTTATGGCCGTTCAAAGACAAGAAGAGATAAAGCAACACAGTCTGCCACGCCGCTGCGTGGATCCTACGCCCTAGCGTGCCCGAGGAGTGATTTTCTGGTGCTTTCGCACGCACCAGCGTGGGATTTCCTTTCAGCGTGAAGCGAACGAATATAGGCCCTATTTTGTTATTTCCAAGGCCCATCAAGGGGATTCCCAGGTTGGGGCTATAAATAGGACCTCGTGAAGGACATAATGAGGGACTTTTGGAGAGGAGAAGAGAAAGGAGAAAAGGCAATTGAATGAGCTTGAAGATTGGATTCACGGCATCTCATCCCATTTTTCTTACTCTACCCTCATGATTTTGAATTCTAATTTGTATTTTCTTCATCTCATAATGTTCTAAACTTCTAAGCTAGTGTTTATGATGTAGCATTTACACATCATGGATGAACTTTAATCTTTCAATTATATAGCATAATTCTTGCAATTGTTGGTTACCTTATTTCTAATTTGATTACATGTTGATATTTGGCCATTATTTACATGTATTAGGCTAGGGCTTTGAGGTCGAAAGACGAGAAACTCTAGGGAACTGAATAAGGTATCATACAATCAACCATAGGATAGAGATATCATGGTTTGTATGTGGTAAATAAAATTTGTAGGTTAGATCTGTCTCGGAGATTACGGGGTTAGAGGCGGAGATGCAATAAGGCCCGCTCTTGGGATAGGTGCTCAGCTACAGATCATGGATGAACACAATCTTTCAATTATATAGTGTAATTCATTGCAATTGTTGGTTACCTTATTTCTAATTTGATTACATGTTGATATTTGGCCGTGTTACATGTATTAGGCTAGAGGCTGAGGTCGAAGACGAAACTCTAGAGACTGAATGAGTATCATACAATCAACCATAGGATAGAGATATCATGGTTTTGTATGTGGTAAATAAGGACTGTAGGTTAGATCATCTCAGAGTTACGGGGTTAGAGGCAGAGATGCAATAAAACCCGCTCTTGAGATAGGTGCTCAACTACAGATCATGGATGAACTTTAATCTTTCAATTATATAGTGTAATTCTTGCAATTGTTGGTTACCTTATTTCTAATTTGATTACATGTTGATATTTGGCCATTATTTACATGTATTAGGCTAGGGCTTTGAGGTCGAAGACGAGAAACTCCTAGGGGCTTCGAATAAGGTATCATACAATCAACCATAGGATAGAGATATCATGGTTTGTATGTAGTAAGCTCAGAGCTATTAGATGATCATCTCAGCATGTATTACCTCTTAGAGTATATCAAAACATAGCCTGCAGAATGAGTGCTCAGCATAGATGATATAGAAAAGATAACCTTACCATCAACATTCCCATAAATTATAGTTGAATATCCCTTATTAGTTCACCATGGAATGTAGTCAGGTAAAATCATAAACCCTAGTGCTTCACCTAGAGAGAGAAACCGTCGTTAGTCATTTCACTTAGTTCGACTTTTAGTTTGATTTAGAGTAGTGACACAATAACCATAGCCTAGATAATATTAAGGTAACCTAAGTCAGTATTTGGCATTCAAACTCCTTGTGGGACGACCTTGACTCACCCCTATACTGCCATTCCACTGACCTGCGTACGCTTGCTTGTGACGGGATTAATTCGAGTTTAACCTTATAGGCAGTTTAGCGCCCGTCATGGTGGTACACGAATGTTGGGCATCCCCAAGTTATGGCTAGGAGGTTGAATGATAATGCCAAGCATTCAACAATTATTTGTGGTGCAGGTTGCTCGCCAATGTCTAGTTTTCTTGAAGGCGAAAATCTTTTAGTGAAAGATGTAGTGTGTTGTTTAAAAGGCATTGGAAGAGAGAAATCGAATGTTGAACATCTTTGTAGGCTATATATATCAAAAGCATCTCTGCAAAATGCAATATATAATCTTATTAATTCTTAAGCATAAACAACAAAGACAAGCATTAATGCTTAATTTAAGTTCTGAAGTTGCTTCTGTAAAATAAATTTTATGCCATAAAGTTTCCTACTAGAGGTCATTTCTTTTATTATGATTTCCAATCATCAATTAACAACCAACAATTAATTGCCAAAACAAGCAAGTAAAATAAAGCTTCAATTTATTCAATAGTTTAAGTAACTTTTACCCAATAATACCTTTCGATTTTTATGAGAAATAAAATCAATTATTTCAAATTCCTTGGCATGAGGATTTCTAATTAGGCTTCTTCACTATGCCCTTAAAAAGGGTTTTCGCCACAAAGAGCGATAAATAAACTAGCACCATTTAATGGGTTATCTAAGAACCAAGAACTAAGGAGAGAATATGATGATACCAAACAACACCTCTCTTAAAGACAAGAAAAATACTAAACAACCAAAACACATTTATGATTCATTTGCCAAATTTTGCATATCGAGTATCTTAATATTGGTATAATGAAACACACCACAAATGCATTATATAAATTTGTAAGCCTTATTCACTAGATATAGTAAAAAATGATGGAATTATTCATACCTTTTTCGACTCCTCATGCCATCATGTCTCCTTGTAGAAGCAAACCTAAATTTAAAAAAAAAAAAAAGAGAATGGACATTTAATTTCAATTACAATACCAAATCTGGTCACATACTATCAATTAGAATAACTTTTGGTTCTCTCACAATACTAAGAACATAAGACTAATACTATGAAAAATGATTTTCTCAAGTTTGGTTTCACATAGAAAATATAAAAAAAGTCAAACATGATTGAAATTTCTTAAAAATTTACATGTTCTTAAATTCTCTAATCCGTGTGTTCTAGGTTGTCCCAAACCCATGACAGGGTGGGTTTAGGTTGTCCCAAACCCGAGGAAGCTATTCAAGCTTAGCCCTCCTCCTATTTCTCAATTCTTTCAGTTTGATGGGCGTGCTCTCGATTCTAGCTTGGTTTAGTTTGACCAAAACCCGGGGGATGAAGCGGTTAGTTTGACCATCCAAGGCAGTAGTTTAGTTGGTCTCAAGCACGTCAGGTTTAATTTCTAGAAAAACCCATTTGTCTTAAAGATTAGCATAACAAGAAAATCCAAAAAGTAAAAAAAATAAATAAATAAATAGAAACACAGAGATTTTCAATTCCTCATATGCTCCTATCACAGCAAGAAAAAAAACAAAAGTTGTAACATAAAAAATTGAAGGAGAAATAAGACCTTTAAAATTAGAACTGTAACATAAAAAAACAAAAGCTGAAACATTTAAACATTACTCCATGGAGTAAAATAGAAGAAGAAATAAGAACTTTAAAATTAGAAGTAAATAAGAATATTAAATTAATTTCAAAATGTAAGAAAAATGATGTAGATCTTTGGTAGTTGCCCAGAAGACTTGTAATGAAACCACACCACCTTTCATTTTCATTCATTTCTGCCCATTGAAACAAGGGGTGAGGGGAAAAAGGATAGGCACGAGGAAAGCATGGAATTTTTTTTTTTTTTTATCGATAAAAGCAAATATATTGAAAATGAAGAACCAAAGGTTTCAAGAGTACACTCGAAGTATACAAAGGGGAACCAAAAAGGTGAACAAAGAAGTGAGGAAAAACCACTAGACAAAAAAGGACTACTGCTTAGACAAAATAGCCCGAAGCAAAACAAACTACCTACACTAGCAGACCAAAAAAAACCACCAATGAATTCATGTTATCCAACACTATGTATATTACTTACGACCGTAAATTGCTTTCGAAAAGATAACCACGTCCTCACGGTCAGAAGTAGCCTTATTTTCAAACACCATGCGTTCCTATCACCTTACAGGTCAGAATAAGCAGTAAATTTGCCAACCAAATGTTTACGTTTTTTACCCACCGGAGCACCTTGCCACAGTCCAGAATAAACATAACGGGACTGTCAACCAAATGTTTTTGTGTTTTTTACCCACCATCGTTTTTATGTTTTTTACCTACCGGAAAAACCCAACTATCAACAAAAAAAGATCCCAGAGCATCTGGCCTTTATTTCGATTGGCAGAGACTCTCCCATCGATCGAAAACTTACATGGAACCATTGCAGTCAAGCGTAAAAAACCACACACAAACCATTCTTTGTGACATAGATCCTTGTCTTCTTCAACAAGAAATAATCTAAAAATAACAACACAAGAAATCCTAAATTTAGCAGGACAAACTCAACTAGAACAAAACAAGTACCCTAAAAATACCAACTTTGGAAGAGGACCAAAAAAATATTGAAAACCTTTAAAAACGAGGAGAGGGAGAAGAGAGACAAACCACGAGAGGGCGTCGAGTTGGAATCCCTGGTACCATTTTGTATAGATCCCGATTGTATAAACCCTAGAAGAGAGAAATAAGATGTTTTGAGAGATGCCTAGAGACAAATGAGGAACCTAGAGGAAAATGAGAGAAACCCTAAAGAGAGAGAAACAAGATGTTTTCAAAGAAATCTATAGGAGATAAGCGAGAGAAACCACTGAGGAGAGAGAAACAAGTAAAGGAGAAATAAATTTTCGAGTTTTAAGTGTTCTTCGTGCATGAAATGTCTTGTAATTTCATGAAACACTTCTAAGGCTAAAAACAATTCCTAAAATCACCACCAAACCTGACCCAAATCTACTTTTTATAACAAATAATATCCCAATAGCATTGACAGTTAACTAAAAGAAAAATTAGTGCTATAAACCAGTTTGGGTTGCCAAGAAAATGAAGCAAAAATAAAAAAGAAACCTCATGTTGATGACTCCATCAACCGTATCACTTTCCTTGCCAAAAATCCAGAACAAAAAAAAAAATTAATTAAATTAAAAAATAAAAACCTCAGATTAATTAGGCCAGAGATTCATGCATTCTCAACATGGTGTAGAATTTACGATTCAAATTTTCTTTCCTTTTCTCGCTATTTTCTCATGATCAACCGATTAAAATCTAATCTGGAAACCGATAAATTGAAGTGAGAACAAAGATTGGAAAGGTACGAGACTCGAGAGAGATCGACAATGTAGAGTTTGGAGAAAGTGATCGAGGATGATTGAACCTTTGTTCGTCTCACTGCAAACCCTATAAATAGAGGACAACTTTTTTTAATGCGTACGCATCGTGGGCCGGGCACAGGTCGGCCTGATTTTTGCAGGCCTATTGGGCTTGGGCTACCCGGATGGCTTACTCCAAATGAAAACCTATTCGCTTCCATTCGGGTTTAAATTTTCTCGACTCACTGTACCATCATGTCTCACTCGTAGAAGCAAACCTAAATTTTTAAAAAAAAAAGCAGAGAAAGAATAGACTTGTTTAATTTCAATTACAATACCAAATCAGGTCACATACTATCAATTAGAATAACTTTTGGTTCTCACGACAATACTAAGGGCGTGGTAATACTATGAAAAATGATTTTCTCAAGTTTAGTTTCACAAAAAAAATATAAAATTAGTCAAAACATAATTGAAATTTCTTAAAAATTTACATTTTCTTAAATTCTCTAATATGTGTGTTCTAAGTTGTCCCAAACCAATGACGGGGTGGGTTTAGGTTGTCCCAAACCCGAGGAAGCTATTCAGGCTTAGCCCGCCTCCTATTTCTCAATTCTTTCAGTTTGATGGGCGTGCTCTCATTTCTAGCTTGGTTTAGTTTAACCCAAACCCGAGGATAGAGGCGGGTTTAATTTATTTAAATACGGGAGGCAGTCTGGGTTTAGTTGATTTAAACACGTGGGTTCGTCTCTGAGAAAAAAAAACCCATTTTGTCTTAAAGATCGGCATAACACGAAAATCAAAAAGTAAATAAATAAATAAATAGAAACAGAGATTTTCAATTCCTCATATGCTCCGGTCTGACAAGAAAAAACAAAACATAACACTAAAAAGTGGAATGAACGGAAATCATATTCGGTGACATCGATCCACATGCATTAAAAACATTTACTCCATGGAGTAAAATAGAAGAATAAATGACTTTGTTCTATAGAAGTAAATAAGAATATTAAATTAATTAAAATGTAGAAAAATGATGAATCTTTGAAGCCCCATTGGCTGAGAATAATAATGGCTCATACCACCTTCATTTCATTTATTTTGCTTGACAAACAAGGGTGAGGAAAAAGACCAGGGCACATAAGGAAAACTTACATGGAATTTCGATGATCAAAACGCAGAAAAGCCCCATAGGCAAACCATTACTACTTGTGAGAGATCCTTGAGCGTCTTCTTGACAAAGAATAATCTAAAAATAGCAGCCTGAAAGAAATCCCACAAATTTAGAACTGAGCTCGACTAGAAATGAAAACAAGTGCCTAAAAATAATCTAAAAATACCAACTTTGGAAAGAGAACAAAAAAATTGAAAACCCTAAAAGCAGAGGAAGGCAGACAAGCCTTGAGAGGAGCGTCGGAGTTGGAATCCTGGGTACCATTTTGTATAGATCGTTGCATAAACCTACGAAGAGTGAAACCACGGAGTTAGGGCTAGGAGTTAGGGTTTTCTCACTTGAAAAAAAAATAAGAAACGGCCTTCCTCTCCTGAGAGATCAAAGTCGAAAGCACCCAAAAAATAAAAAAAGAACATGCATTCGGATTAAACAGAAAAATCCTCAAATCAGAAGATAATGATAGAGACAGATATAAATTGACAATAATATTCCGGATGAAAATACAATAGACCCATGAATTACACATCAAAATCAAGTGGATCAAAATCAACTTACGTCCAGTCTTGGGGTGATGGTTGTTTAGGAGCAAGAGCGTATTACCAGCTCCAATCTGAGGAGAGAAAGAAAGGAAAGGAAAAAAAAAGGATACTCTGGTGAAGCAACGCAAAAAAATAAAAAAGGATATTCTACACTTCCAAGGGGAAGCGACGCAACGTATATATACAGTTAGGGTATGGCTAATAATATTTTTATTTATATTACAAATGAATAGGCAACTAAAATGCTTATATAGCAGGGATTTTTATCTCTTATATAGATTACAGCAAATATAAATTCTCCCTTTTTCTCTAAACATTTCTATAATTCTCTCTTTATAATTCTAGTTACAATTCTGTAACTATTTTACAACACGTTATCAACATGAATCTACTCCATAAAAAATGAATGATGGTGATATATGTCGTGCTGACTGCGTAATCACGTATACAATCCTTTAAGAAAAAACATATTTTTTAAATTTAATAGCAACAAATGTCGATTAGTAACATCTCGATACACAGTTAAATTGAATACTCCGAAATAGCAAATATAATGCCACCAAATGGAGCTCTATTTCATATTAATGATGCATTATATTCTAGCAAATCAATAATAAATTTGCTTAGTTTTAAAGATATCCGCAAAAATTGATATCATATTGAAACAATGAATGAAGGTAATAAAAAATGTTTATATATTACCTTTATAATTTATGAGAAAAAGATTGTTGCGAAAAAGCTCCTAGCATTTTCCTTTGGGTTATATCATACAATCATAAAGTCAATTGAGTCATATGCTATAATGACCCAAAGATTTTTACTCTTTAGCATAACAGGCTAGGTCACCCTGGATTGTCAATGATGCGGTGAATAATAGAACAATCACATGGGCATCCATTAAATAACCAGAAGATTCTTTCGCCCAATGAATTTTTTGTGATCCTTGTTCACAAGGTAAGTTAATAGTCAAACCATCATTTAATAAAATCATGTCTGAATCACCAGTCTTTTTATAAAGAATACATGGGGACATATGTGGACCTATTCATCCCATAATATGGTTAGCACCAATTATTTTATGGTCCTAATAGATGTCTCCACTAGATGGTTGCATATTTGTCTTCTTTCCACAATAAATGTTGTCTTTGTTAGGCTCCTTGCACAAATGACCAAATTAAGAGCACAATTTCCTGATTATCCAATCAAGACAATAAGACTTGATAATGCTAGTGAATTTACTTCACAAACTCCCAATGACTATTGTCTGTCAATTGGGATAAATATTGAGCATCATGTTGCTCATGTTCATACCCAAAATGGTTTAGCGGAGTCATTGATCAAACGTTTTCAATTAATAGCAAGATCACTGCTGATGAAGACCAAATTACAGCATCTACTTGGGGACATGCTTTTATGCATGCTGCACGTCTAATAAGAATTAGACCAACACCTTACCATGAGTACTCCCCTTCACAACTTATACTAGGTAAACAACCAAATATTTATCACTTACGAGTTTTTGGTTGTGCAGTCCATGTACTAATTGCACCCCCACAACGTATCAAAATGGGTCCACAACATAGACTTGGGATTTATGTAGATTTTGATTCGCCGTCTATCATAAGATATTTTGAACCCTTAACATGAGATGTTTTTAGAGCCAGATATGCAGATTGTCATTTTAATGAAACCGTATTCCATAAGTGGGGAGAAGCCAGTCGATTCGGAAGAATGACGAGATATTACTTGGAATGCATCCACATTTTCTCCATTTTATCCTCGTACAAATCAATGTGAACTGGAAGTTCAAAGGATAATTCATTTACAAAATATTGCAAATCAATTATCAGATTCATTCGTTGATGCAAAGAAAGTGACAAAGTCACATATCCCAGATGTGAATGCTCCAGCATGGATTGAGGCCCCTAAATGACAAAATGCAAATGAATCTAAAACATGCTTGAAAAGTGGGAGACCAATTGGGTCAAAAGACCTAGCTCCTCGGAAGATGAAAACAAAAGCAAAGCAAAATGCCCCTGTAGAGGAACATGATGAATAATGAGCCCCCGTAGATGCACATATTGAACAACAAACTCTTGAAGAAGTGAAAATCGAACAAAAATCTCCAAAAGAGGCAAAGGTACCTAAAAATTACGAGATTTCAATAAGTTATGTGCACAAAAGTGAAAAATGGGATCGAACTAATTTTGTTGTGGATAATATTTTTGCTTTACAAGTAGCTTTAGACATCATACAAAATGATGATGATTATCGAACACAGCATTGGATTAATGTAACCAAATAAATGATTGGTCAAAATGGAAAGAGGCTATGCAGGTAGAATTGCATTCGTTAATAAAACGAGAAGTGTTTGGACCTGTAGTCCAGACGCCTACAAGTGAAAATCATGTTGGGTACAAATGAATATTTATACGAAACCGCAATGAAAATAATAATATCATAAGATATAAAGCACCTAAGGTTT
Organism: Tetrastigma voinierianum; assembly: GCA_016808115.1. NCBI lineage: Eukaryota > Viridiplantae > Streptophyta > Magnoliopsida > Vitales > Vitaceae > Tetrastigma > Tetrastigma voinierianum. The sequence goes on from JAEQBH010009220.1 coordinate 159,323, forward strand.
CTCACAAAGACCTAGCATTGACTACGAGGAAACATATTTGCCTGTTATGGACGCATTCACATTTCGCTTTTTGATAAGCTTAGCAGTATCTAAATGACTAGATATGCGTCTCATAGATGTTATCACTGCTTATTTATATGGATCCATAAACAGTGATATACACATGAAAATCCTTAAGGTTTAAGCGCACCTAAAAGGCTGCTAGTACAAAACCTGTGCTTACGTCTTAGAATTAGCTACAACGATCTTTGTATGGATTAAAACAACTCGGGCGCATGGGCCTCAATCGCCTTGAAATAAATATTTACTAAAAGAGGGTATGTAAATAACCTATATATATGCGTTTTCATTAAGAAATCATAAGAAGTGGATTTGCGATTATTGTTGTTTATGTTGATGATTTAAATCTTTGTTGGGACTCTGAAAAGTTGAAAAAAACAACAAAATATTTGAAAAGAATTTGAAATGAAAGATCTTGGAGAAACAAGATTTGTCTCTACACTTGGGTCAGGCATTTTCCAAATTTAGTGTTGGTTCATCAATCAACGCCTGTAGAAAATCTTGAAGCGTTTTAATAAGGATAAAACACATCCATTAAGCTACCCTATGATTGTTCAATCACTTGATGTGAAAAATAACTCATTTCGTCCTTGTGAAAATTGTGAGGAATTATTTGGTCTTGAAGTACCATATCTTAGTGCTATTGATGCAGTTATGTACCTTGCTAATTATACTTGTCAAGATATTGCCTTTTCTGTTAATTTATTAGTCAGGTACAATTCTACTCCAACCAGAAAACATTGAAATATTGCGGTATCTTCGCAGAACTACTGATATGAGACTATTTTACTCAAATGAGTCCAAACAAAAACTACTAGGATATGCAGATGTAGGATATCTTTCAGATCCACATAAAGTCATATCACAAAGCGGGTATGTTTTTAATTACAATGGAACTGCCATCCCATAGAAATCTATCAAACAGACAATGGTCGTCACATCATCAAATCATTCAGAGATTCTTGCTATTCACTAGGCAAGTCGTGAATGAATATGGTTAAGATTTATGATCCACCATATTCTAGAATCATGTGGACTCTCATTTGTCAAAGATAACCTGTAAAACCCCTAAAAATTCGATTTTTCTAAAAAATGGTAAAACGGTAATATCGGTTGAAAATTGGAAATTTTCTAGATCTCGGATGACGAAAAGGACTTCACCGTTGAATTCATCTCACGAAATCTAGTTAACTTATCAAATTTCGTCGGATTCCGAGATAGTCGGAATTTCACGTTTTTCGAGACATAGGGTGTTTGGTGACACATGGCATGACATGTGGTGCGCTTGTGAGAATGGCTCACATTGAGCCAAGTGTCAAGTGGAAGAAATAATGGGAAAGATAAAACAAGAAAAAAAAATAAGGAAAAGAAAATAATAATAAAAAAGCGATGTAAACCAGAAAATTACAATTTTTACGAAAAAAAGGGTAAAATGGTAATTTCGGTTAAAATCTGGAATTTTTCTAGATCTCGGATGGCGAAACGGACTTCACCGTTGGAATCGTCTTGCAAAATCTAGCTACCACATTGAATTTCGTCGAATTCTGAGAAGGTCGAAATTTCACGTTTTTCGAGGCAACGAGGGTAGTGTGAGACACTTGGCACAGTTTGAGTGGTTAAGAGGTGCCACGTGTCATGTGCAGAGTTAGTCAAACATGAGCTCAAGTGTGGGCCATGGGTGGACACATGGCATGATGCCATTGGAGATAAATCTCAAAGTAGAGGGATAAGTGGATAAGGAAATCCAAGTAAACCAATGATGGCTTGACATGTGGCATGAGAGGATAAGTCCTCTTGACCCAAGCTCTCCCAACCGGATTTGGGAGAAGGAAAAAGAGAGGGAAAAAGAAAATGAAGGTTTTAAGAGAGAGAGTGTCTAACTTCTCTCTAGATTTCTGGCCGAATCAAGCTAGTGAATCTGTGACGAGAGACAAAGTTGCTCCCCACGGCAAGAGCTACGCGTGGATACCAGTTTGGTAGAGTTTCGACAACTCCGGGAGGTAGAGGTCTTTTCCTACTTTGTTTATTTTCGACTTAATAGCCATTTAAAATGGTTTGGATGGTGTGAGGCCGTGAGTGGTCGTGAGTGGTCGTTTAGTCAGTCCCAAAACTTGGGATTTGAATCTTTAAAATTTTAGGACCCATTTTGGACGGTCGCGAATTTGCTGGTTGAAAATGGTGCTGTGTGCTTAATTTGTGTTGCTTGATAATTGAATAACATGCAAATTGTGTGTAGGAGGTATAACCATCCGTGAATTGTTTATGTTGCATGTAGTTTATAAATATTCATGTGACATAAAATAAATGCATTGACATCATGCATTTGTTTATTGGCCCATGTGAGACAATTTTGATATTATTGCCTGGAAAGGATAACATGTTGTTGTGTGTTAGTTTTTGTTAATATATGCATCTTGATATATTAACATGTGTTGTATGGGAATGGCATATTACATTTCATATGCACCGGGGCACCCTAGAATAGTAAGTGTGAGTGCATGACAAATAAAATCGGAAGGTGGTCCAAACAATGAATTCTTTTGTAAATTTATAAAAAATAGAATTTAATCGGAAAATTGTCCAAAGAATTGTGTTGGGAAATTGTCCAACAATTCACGTCAGAGAGGCCCATGAATTGTTTCGGAAAGTTACGCAACAAATTCACCTTCGGAGGATATCCAGAAGCGTATTTATATCGGAAGGGGATTGCCTGATTAAAACAAATATTTTGTTTGAAGACGGTTTCATACATGGAATAAGCATGTGTGAGGAGTCGGTGAGGACTCGAGACATGGGGTGGGCATGTAGACATTCAAGTAGGATCATGCATTTGCAGATTTGTTTGGTTGTCATTACATGTGCACTTAGGTGGGGAGTAACCCATGTAGGGGAATTCAACTGCGGGCATTACGAGGGAGTGTTCGGGAAGACGGCGCTCATTAGAGGCCGCTTTTGAGAAGAAAGCCAAACAATATGGCTTTGATACGTTTTTAATAAAACATGTATGAAATATTACAATTGAAACATGTTTGTAATGAGTGATGTAACAAATCTTGAAACTATTGTAATATAGTTGGATATATTTTAGTGAGTATATTTATTAGGCCAATGTGACCATTTGCTCATATATGAGTCTCATGATATAGAGACACACGGGTTCAGTAGGTTGACGGTGGTCAGGTCCAGGAAATGGGGCGTCATAGCTAAGTTGATCCTACGCATCATGATACAGCGTGAGTACCAAAATCTTGGAGTTTCAGCAAACTCCACGAGTTAAGAATTTTCTGCTTGTGTTATTTAGCCTAAGGTCATTTAATGGCTTAGGAGTTTCCTAGAGGCGTGAGAAATTTGTAAATTTAGTCCCAAAATTTTGGGACTAAGTGTAGGGGCCACAGGAATTTTTTGAAACTGTTTCGGACAATCCAGGCTTAATTTTCAGGACTATTTTGGAAGGTCTCGAATTTATTTTAGAGTTTAGTTTTGATCCGGGACGATGTCTTCAGGTTTTATGGTGTGT